>JAHHZJ010000116.1:0-33631 GCA_021437245.1 Aegilops speltoides
GCCTCTGAAGAAAAAAAAAAGAAAAAGAAGGCATCGGTCAGCGGACAAGACAAAGGAAAAAAACAGCAGGAGATTGGCCCGACTGCTCAGCGATCGGCCCGATCCTCGAGGACTTCAACCAGCGGGTGCGCTTGTGCGCCCATGAAAAAAAAGATAAAACTTCGCCCAGCTCGCGGCGGATGGGCGTCTGTGTCTCGACTCGAACCTTGGGTTGTGGCGGTGCAGCGCGGAGATTATGATAGTCTGCGGAAGAGACACGGATGAAGTCAGCGATCGACAAATCACAAGTTAAAGTTCCGACCCGCTTTCGGCGGCCAGCACGGAACAGGGGACTACACCGAGTGGTGTGCGGCAACGCCCCACGAGAGAAGCAAGAGGACCATCAAAGAAGAAACCCAAAGACAACTTACCCCGATGGCGGTGCGCGACTCCAAGTAAGCCTCGTCGCTTGAGCGCTTCCGCCTCCGCCCGAAGCTTGGCACGGGCGACAAAGGCGCTGGTTCGGGTGCAGTCCTGCCCCGTGTATCAACCCGCAGGCGCGGCCTTTGGTCGCCTCGATATCGAGGCGGCGAGCTCGTGGCGCCCGATCTCCTGCTGACAGCGGTGCTGAGGCCGCC
This sequence comes from Aegilops speltoides, assembly GCA_021437245.1. Lineage (NCBI taxonomy): Eukaryota > Viridiplantae > Streptophyta > Magnoliopsida > Poales > Poaceae > Aegilops > Aegilops speltoides. The sequence goes on from JAHHZJ010000116.1 coordinate 618, forward strand.
TTCTCGAATAGCGGTCGCGTGGGGATGCGGACCGAAGGAACCAGGACTGTCACCACCGTATTGTCGACTGGCGGCACCGGCGGCGCCACTGGCTGCGCGTCCCATGGCTCGCTGGTTGGCGGAGGCGGCGGGGGCGGGGGCGGCGGCACGAAGACGTCCGGCATGGCTATGTTGCCGCCCCCTGCTCCCGGATTAGGTAGTCGCCACCGGCTCCTCCGGCCGTCGCCTCGAAATCAGGCGGAGGCGGTGCAGTGTTCAGGGGGGCCACAAGTAGCGGATCTTGACGGCGGGCGCCCTCCGCGAGCCGCTCCTTCTCTGTGGCACTGGCTTCCGCTGCGCATGGCGCCCTCTCGATAAAGCAGCGGAGACAAGGCCGCTGCTCCTTGGCGGCGGTCGGTGAGAAGTCTGGACTAGGGGTGTCCGGATAGCGGACTATCATCATCGGCGGACTCAAGACTATGAAGATACAAGATTGAAGACTTCGTCCGTGTCAGGATGGGACTTTCCTTGGCGTGGAAGGCAAGCATGGCAATATGGATATGTAGATCTCCTACCATTGTAACCGACTACTGTGTAACCCTATCCCTCTCGGTGTCTATATAAAGCTGGAGGTTTTAGTCCGTGGGGCGGACAACCATTACAACAATCATACCATAGGCTAGCTTCTAGGGTTTAGCCTCCTTGATCTCGTGGTAGATCCACTCTTGTACTACCCATATCATCAATATCAATCAAGAAGGGTAGGGTTTTACCTCCATCGAGAGGGCCGAACACAGGTAAAAACATCGTGTCCTTGTCTCTGTTACCATCCGCCTAGGCCTTGCGATTCGGGACCCCTACCGAGATCCGCGGTTTGACACGAAATTGGTGCTTTCATTGAGAGTTCCTCTGTGTCATCACGGATAGGCATGATGGCTCCTTGATCATCAACAACGGCGTAGTCGGTGAGACTTTTCTCCCGGACAGATCTTCGTGTTGGCGGCTTTACTGCGGGCCAATTAAGCAGCCATCTGAAGCGGATCAGCTTCGCCCCTGGCCATCGGTCAGATTTGGAAGCCTAAACTTCATGGCTGACATCGCGGAGACTTGATCTTGATGGATTCGAGCCCAACCGAAGCGGCAGCTGCCTTTGTCACGATGGGCGCGATTTAGCTCTGCTGGCTGGGCGATGCCACTGGAGGCAGCACATGAGTCGCCGATCCTTAATTCAGAGTTGACCTCGCGGATCGAGCGAGTGGCTAGACACGCCTCGGGGCTGCAACCTCTCGGTGATGGGCGAATCTTGACCTTGTCCTTGTAAAGCCCGTGACTCCAAGGTGCGGACTCCTTGCGGACTCCGAGCGTCCGCCCCCTGTCGAATCCGATTGGCGCCCGATCATGGAGTTCACGCTGCGGACATCTTCGGCACCCACCCTTTGGCGACATCTGAGATTCGCTAAAGCATCTCGTTATCGGAGAGCCTTGGCGGACTGCGGTCGGGGCGGTTGGGATCACGGACGGCGAAGAAATTCAAAACCCTCCACCACCCACCTTGTAGCCCTTCAGCGATCTAACAGAGCATGCTGAACTACGACTCCGAAGACATCGGCGGTATGGGCGGCAGCCGGAGGCGACCAAGAACCAGCGCCTACCGGGCGCTGGAAAGCCACCTCAACTCATGATGTATATATGGTGAAACCCCAAAAGAAGCGACAACGAGGAACAGCGGGAGGCGATGAAGGATAACTCCCGGAAAAACAACCAAAGCGGCGGCATAAGCGCCACGCCAAATCCTCCTCGATAACAACAACACTCATAATGACCCAGCCGTAGAAGCGGGGGCAAGCCGATGGCGGCGAACATGCAACCAAGCAACCATCGAAGCAGGATGAATGGATAATCAACCCATCCCGGCGAAAACAACAGTCCGGCGATCATCGCCGGACACACCACGAACATAGAACCTTCACAAAAGGCTTGTCGCCACTTGCAAAAGTTTGAAGAACCGAAAGCGGAAGCTCAAAACAGCGGAAGACATACTCAAAATGAGGTGGAGCAAAGTTCTCAAGACCCGCGGACAAATATTGCAATAGCCACCAAGCAAGAGCTACCGGCGCAAGCTGCTTGCCCGAATTCGGCGAGGAGGCTGTAGAGGCCCCACAATCAAAAAGCAAAGAGCCGCTGGCGGATAGGCGACGACAGATGACGGGCCAAGAAGCGGCAAGCGGCTCACCTAAGCGAGCACATGATACACATAAGGTCCTCGCAAAAGCAGATGGCGGTCAGGTCCATTTATGGGCCAAAGAAGAGGGCCCGAGGAAGCAACACAACACGCCGAGTGTTGAAGATAACGACACACCTAAATATAGAGGCGCGCACCCACTATGTTTTACCGATGAGGTGCTTGGATCATGAATTTCGGCGGGGTTCAATCCGTAAACATAGATGCATCTGACGGAACAACCGACCCGAGTCTGGATTGAGATTACATCCTACATATACATATGGCTAGAGAGGCGATCTCACGTCATAAAATATCTACCCGTCAAGCTCAAAGGGCCAGCTCGGCATTGGCTCAAAAGCCTCCCGAAAATACCATCGGAAGTTGGGAGGAGCTCGAGGATGCGTTTAGAAAATTTTCAGGGGACTTCGTCCGCCCTCAGGATCTGAGCGATTTAAGTCACATAACCCAATAGCCGGAGAGTCGGTAGCGCAAATTGCTGGAGCAGGTTCCTCACCAAAAAGAACCAAATAGTCATTGTCAGGACGCGAAGCCTTAGCAGCTTTTAAACATAACGTCCGAGACGAATGGCTAGCCAGACACCTCAGCCAGGAAAAGCCAAGAACAATGGTCGCGCTAACAAGCCTGATGACCCGCTTTTGCGCGGGGGAAGATAGATTGCTAGCAAGATGCAGCACTAGCGACCCGAGTACATCCGAGATCAGAGATGGAAACGGAAAATCACGGCACAGAAAGGACCATTGCCGAAATAAAGAAAAGAGCCCAAAGAACACGGCGGTCAACGCCGGATTCAAAAGCTCGCGGCCGAACAACAAAACACTGCCTTTTAAGGACAACAGTGAGGAGCTATCCAACTTAAACAAAATTTTGGATCGGATATGTAAAATCCACAGTACCCCCGGGAAGCCTGCAAACCATACCCACCGAGATTGTTCGGTCTTCAAACAGTCCGGCCGACTCAACACCGAACACAAGGGGCTCGACCGTAGCGAGGATGACGAACCCCACCAGCAGGCGCTGAAAACAAAGACTTTCCACAAGAAGTCAAAACAGTAAACTCACTTCATGTGATATCTGAGAACAATAGTGCGGCACCGCTAAAAGTCACAGCGTCGCCACGGTCCACCCAGCAGAATCCGAGATTCGATGTCAAAACCAATCACTTTCGACCACTGGATTACTCCAAAAGTATTGAAAGCATGAGGATGGGCTACTCGATATTGGATCCTATAATCGACGGACTACAATTTACACAAGTCCTAATGGATGGCGGCAGCGATTTAAACCTGCTATATCGGACACAATCCATAAGTTGGGCATAGACCCTACTAAAATTCACCATAACCGCACTTCCTTCAAAGGAGTGGCCTTGAGCCCTTCTGCGAAGTCCACGGGGTCCTTATTACTAGAAGTTGTGTTGGTTCACCGACAACTTCCATTCAACTAATCTTCCATATCGCCCCATTTAAAAGTAGCCATCAAGCACTATTGGGACTTGAAGCTTTCGCCCGCTTTAACGCAATACCACACTACGCGTCTATTACACTTAAAATGCCCGGTCCACGCGGCATCATCTCTTTACAAGGTCGCTCAAGACCCCAGACACATCTTGGCGAGTCCGGTACAAATAAACAAGGGGCTTTCTAGCCGCACACCCCTTCATAAGGGGCTGCGCGTATGAACAATAAGAGCCAATAACAGCTCAACTTTATTCATTTATTCATACTCTGTTTTAAATACATTTTGCACACGATTTCTTTTCAAACTAAGTTCCTCTCTTTTACAGATCAACAGCAGGCTACACCCGTCCAGGATCTGACCTGGCCGGAACCACGGTAGCGAGGCGTGCGGTAGGGACCCGTTGCAAGGATTCTTTTGATTAAGACCTGCGTAAACCTTTTTACTGTCTCTTGTTGCTATACATCCCTGGTTTCTTACCATAACCGAGAGGAGGCTGGCGTTTTGGCATCGGCCGCACGGAGGATTTCAGCGTGCACTGGACACTGGGGCTTAGGGCATTGATCGCCCATCATCATAAAGATCGAACACCTCGGGGAGTGTTGACTACGAGTTATGCCTTATATGCATCAGCTCGAATCATGTCTTTGGTCCGGCTCTGTGTTTTGCTGCCTTCGTTCCGTATCATCGGCTAGCGGCGGCACAAAGAGAACTCTTGTGATTGTGCACGGTTCGGATTGACGAGCACCTCGATGAAAGCCGGCTGGTGTCATGATGTAGCGAAGACTGGTCGACCACTCGATCGACCTCTGGAATGTTTAGAATTCCTCTGCTTTGATGAAGGACCGCTTCGGTCAGGCACTACCTGGCCCAAATCGGGGAAGCGCGGTGCCCCTAGAGAGCTATCTCGTAGCCCACCTTGAACTCCTATGGCTAAGTGAAAGTGATAAAGCATTATAGTCCGGTTGCCTCATTTGCTCGCTACCACCTCCTTCACGGGACCAAGGCGTTGGGTTAAGTGTGAAAATCGCTATTTGCAAACACCCCGCACCATAATGCGTGGGGGCTGAAAGCGAGACTACCATCTTTCGGGTTATACACAAGTATGCATTAACGGCGCCGCAGGAGATATTTCAATACTTGAGCAGCACAAGTATAAAAGCGCTTATATTATGAATATCATTTTACAAACCATATAGATCATTTGAACATGATATTTTTTTAGCCTTTGCGACTTGTAGGATCGAAAGTATGTCTAGAGGGGGTGATTAGACTACTTGACAATATAAAAATTCTGCCTTTTGACAAAGAACAGTTTTGGCAGATTCACAATTATGATCAAGTCAAGCATCACCCTACATGCAATTCTAGAGTATAGGCAGCGGAAAGTAAATTGCACATGTAGTAAAGAGAGGTGGAGAAGAGCAAGCGCAATTTTGGAGCGGTGATTTTTCTCGTGGTTCCGATAGGTGGTGCTATCGTACTTCCACGTTGATGGAGACTTCAACCCACGGAGGTAGCAGCTGCGAGAGTCCACGGAGGCTCCACCCACGAAGGTCCTGAAGAAGCAACCTTGTCTATTCCATCATGGCCTCGCCCACGGAGGACTAGCCTTACTGGGGTAGATCTTCACAGTAGGCGATCTCCTTGCCCTTACAAACTTCTTGGTTCAACTCCACATCTCGTGACGGAGGCTCCCAGCGACACCTAACCAATCTAGGAGGCACCACCCTCCAAAGGTAATAGATGTTGTAGATGATGATGAACTCCTTGCTCTTGTGCTTCAAATGATAATCTCCCCAACACTCAACTCTCCTCACTGATTTGGCTGTGGTGGAAGAAAGGATTGAGTGGAAAGCAACTTGGGAAGGCTAGAGATCAAGCTTCATATGGTGGGAGTGGAGCAACAGTCTCAACACAAGGGTAGGTAGTTCTCTTCTCGAGAAATGTAAGGTAGGAGTGGTAGTTCTTTCGATGGCTCTCTCCACGAATGAAGAGGGGTGGAGGGGTATTTATAGCCTCCACACAAAATCCAACCGTTACACACATTTGAGCAATCTCGGTGGGACCGAAGTTGACAACTCGGTGAGACCGAAAGTTCAAATAATGTGAGCGTTGGGATTTTCAGTGGGACGAAAATACAATCTCGGTGAGTCCGATTAGTGCAATGACAAGAGCATGCCAATCTCGGTGGGACCGACTTCATCATCTCGGTGACACCGATTTGATGTGAAAGATTCTGAAGCTTGGCAACTCATGTTTCGGTGAGACCGAGTTGAATCGGAAAATCCGAGTTTGCTAGGGTTTGGCTTATGGTGGGTGGTTCATCTCGGTGTGGTGAGTTTGGAAAATCGGTGGGACCGAGACTACTTATGAGTGTATATGGCGGTGAAAGTTCTTGATAGTTTAGGAGATGTATCACTAAGCACTTGAGCAACGGATCATCATCATAACCTCATCCCTTTTAATAGTATTGGCTTTTCCTATGGACTCAATGTGATCTTGGATCACTAAACCAAAAATGGAGTCTTGAGCTTTTGCCAATGCTTGCCTTAGCATTTTGAGGGTCCACTTCTTGATCCTTGCCATACCCATATCTTGAACTTTACGAAATGATTCTCAAGTAACTATTAGTTCAATGATATATATGTTGTTATTAATTACCAAAACCACCGGGGATTAGTTGCACTTTCAATCTCCCCTTTTGGTAATTGATGACAACATATAGATCAAACTTCGACAAAGGATATAATCAATGAATAATATAAATCGCTTTGAGAAGTATGTGATAAGCAAGAGCTCCCCTAAATTTGTGCATTATTTAAGATTTGCGTTTGAATGCAAATGCACAATCGATTAGGATCATGGGTCACTCTTCCATGTCACATACATCTTGGTGGGCGCACAAAATGATAAGAATGAACAGCATGCACCCAATCACCAAGACATGAGTAAATGGTCATACAAGATATGAATGGCATATGATAAGCATTAAGCACACATTAAAGCATAATGCGACCAAGCACTCATTAAGGTAGAATCAAGCGAAGTATCAAACACCTGAATGTCTCGAAAACCAAAAGTATCTCAAAAAACCAAAAAAAAAGCGAAAAGCAAAAGCGCAAAGACAACATCACTCTCTCTCGAAGTCCTATGATCTATACAATTTCTCCCCTTTGGCAACAAGTTACCAAAAGTTGAAAAAGCATAGAGCTAAGCGTCCTTTGGGGACTCTGCTGGCGGCTCCTGTGCAGGTTGATGTCGGAGTGGATATGGCTGACATCGGCGAAGACTTGGTGATGTCTGTCTTTGGAGGAGTGGTCCTTTGGAGCTGGAGTTGGAGTAGCTAGCTTGGCTGTGGGAGAGTCTTTGAAGCTGTAGTCACGGTGTCGATCCTTTGGAATAGCAGTGATCGGGGTCTGTGGGAACCGGAGCGATCTGTTCTTGAAAATCTGGACTAAGTCATCCTGCATCTCACGCATAAGCTCTTCCTTCTCCCTTTGCTTCCTCAATATCGCCTCGAGCTTGTTGGCGGTCACTTGCACTTGATCGACTTCACATCAGGCGTGGATCTTGTCTTCAACAATCCTCTCTAAGCTCTCTGAGGCTGTTCAATGCTGGCGAGCGTTGTTCAATCCTTTGGGTAGCTTCAAGAATTTGCTCTCGAAACTCTTTGGTTTAGGCTGCTTCTTCTTTCTTCCTTGTCGACTTTGGCTTTCTTGGCAGCTTCGATCTTGGCTTGACCTTCAGCGGATGTCGGATCCTCCTCATCCATCACAACAACATTGTCTTCATGCTCTGGCTGCAGCGGTAAATGTTCTCTATCCAACAAGAATGTGCCGTGCCAAACTTGGCATTGATAAGCATCTGAATCTGCAGGGCAAATCCACATGACCTTTTACGGTGGTGCAGTCCTCTTAATGGTTTCTACCATCAAGTCCATCACCTTGAAAGGTGCTTTCTCATCAAGTATGTGCAGCATGTTGATAGAGTATCCTCGATCATGCGATGATCTCGATTTGGGCATCAAGGTATGCCTCAAAATGGTATTAGTGGTAGGTAAGCCTGCTGGAGATGATAGGCGAGCCAAGCTTCAGTTCCCAAATCCTTTCTTTGGAACCTCTTTGTACATGTTCTTCATGGATTCATGATTCTTCTTTGGAATTCCATATACATCAATATCATCTTCTCGTTGCCTTTGGAGCATTCAGAATTTCTGCCCATTCTTCAACGGAAGAAGAAAATCTTTGACCTTGAGTCATCACACAATCTTTCCATCGGGGTAGAAGTGAGTGTGGCATAAAATTGCATTATCATCTCATCGTTCCAAGCTGGTCAATTTCGACCTACAAAATCTGCAACACCACATGCGGTGAAACTTTCATGCACATGTGGAAAGAAATCTCTGTGCTCTTAGCTGTCAATGTACTTCCGATCGACATATCGGTGTGCTGCGACTATGGGCTTCTTGTCCATCAGCCACGGTCTCATAGAAGTCCTGCTGCTCTCGGTGTGAAATCTGGGATCTCTGGCAGTTCTTCTCCTCACGGCATATGGGTGGTTTGTCTCCATAGCACTGAGACCTCTATCTTTCCTTGCCTTCATATCCTCGGCTTGAGGATGAGCATCATATGTAGTGGCAGTTTTGAATGAAGTTTACGCAAAACTGGTCCTTCATCATCGACTCAGTGGTGGCACATCATCCTTGTTCTTTTGAGAATATTGGAATGTTCTGACGGTCTTCTTGGGCTTGGCGGCGAGGCTTTCTGGAGCTGCCTTAGCTGCAACAGATTTCTTGGGCTTTGATGTGGCTCCAGCCTTAATGGCATCACCCATGAACTTTGGCTTCTGAGAAGGAAGCTGTGGTGCTTCCTCTTCCTCATCTTCTTCTGCTGCATCATGCACTATCCTCTTTCTCTTGGAGGTTTTCTTCACTTTGCTCGCAGCTGCCTCTCCCAAATTTAGCTTCTTAGCAACTGTTGACTGCTTGACTTTGCTGGTGCCCTTCTTAGTTTGTTGACCTTGTTGCTCTTTGGCAACAACCTTCCTTTTGGGCTTTGAGGTCACCTCTTCCTCAACAACAAAATCTCAATCCTCATCATCTGAATTCCTCTTATTTCTAGCTCTGGTGGCTGCAGGAGGCAAGCCACTTCGTGTACTCCTCTCACCATCATCTGATGAGCTGCTAGGATCAGGACTAGTGCCTGCCTCTGGAATATCTGCAATGGGTGTCTCGACCTGTTACATTATCCTTTGGCATCGACATGGTGACAACCTATGAATAGATAAGGTGTAGAGAAGAAGAGTCATCACAAGCTGCAGAAGTTTTGCAAAAAAATGAGTTCAAATTCTAGTATTAAGTTTTCACTGAGAAGACATTTGGTCAGACCGAGTTTAAGATTGGTGAATCCGAAGTGTTAAGCAGGGCTTGGCACACCACTTCGGTTTGACGAAGTGGGTTTGATCTGCCGAAAACACTAGGGTTTCACAGAATGTACATTTCGGTCACACCGATTTGCACAACTTCGGTTGGACGAAGGTGCGATGCAATAGCCATAGGCCGTCGGTCTACGAAACTATAAAATCGGTCTCACCGAGATGTGTTTAGCGGAAACCTAACCTAAAACTTTTACTCGAATCTAGTCCAAGCGAACTAATCGGTGTGCAGGGAGGATTTCAATCGTGGCAAGATACTAGGCAATCAAGCGTGCATTGAATCGGAGATGGGAGCACGAGTGGGATCAAAACTCACCTAACTTGGTGGAGTTTTTCTCTGGCTGCAACGGCTCGGAGGAGATGTCCGTTGGCGGCGGAGACTGCGGCAAAGGCGCCTGGCGGCGGCAGCGGCGATCCGAGACCAGGCGATGGCGGCAAAGGGATGTGGGGCGAAAGCGTTTGAAGAAGGAATCAGCGCGCGACCCTCGAATATATACCCCTTCGCTCTCGGTGGGACGAGTTGTAAAACTTCGGTGGCACCAAGATGGATAACTGCTAGGCGATTATGCACTTGATCACGCCGAAAATCACAACTCGGTTTCACGAGGTGAAAACCTAGATCGATCTAAATGCTTTCGGTTCGGCCGAGTTTGAGTGGGTGGCTCAGTGCTCCTCACGGAGGGTCGAAAATGACTTGTTCAAAATTTGTGATGTAAGCATGAATAGAATTTGAGACAAGAAAGCATAGATAGCTAGGGGAGTACTTAGGCATTCTTGTCCATCCATTTGGTAAGAAAAATCAAAAGCGACCAAAACAACAAATGGATGTCCTCGAATGGATAAAATCATGCATCCAACATGCTCACACAATAAGATAGCAAATGAAATATGTGTCAACATGCACAACCAAAACTCTAGCAACTAACACACAATTTGTCGATGACTAGGTCATCTTTATATGAGTATATTGACTTAGGAGCCAAATGAGAACATTTGATCATAGGTCATACTCATCGTTTAAGCACAAGTGGGGTTACCACTTTTACATAAAGCATTGATGTGTTCACATCATTTGAAGATGCTTTAGCTCAATTTTCCCCCTAGATGTGAGAACCCCTTTTAAAGGGTCAAACTAACCTTGGGTTGTCGTAGAAGACTTCATGTAGATGTTGAAGATGTGGATGCTCAATGTTGATGAAGATCATCAAGAGTTGGGAGCTATCCTTTGGATTCGGGCACTTTCAATACCTACATGGGTTAGTCCCACAAGGAACAAACAAGGATATCCATGGACATAGATTGAAGTTCACAATAGATGATGTCCATGAAAGCAATGATTACCTTGTCCCTTGACTTACCAACAAGAGGGTTTGTGACTCCATGAACTAGTGCACGATGTGGAAGTTGATTGCACAAGTTTTGCCAAAATGAATGTGAGTGAAGTATGTTGGCGGAGTCACCCTCAAGAACTTTCTAGTTCTTCTTCTTGGGATCCACATCATCTTGATGGGAATCCTTGGGGTTGTTGTTGAGCTTGTGAAGTAGAACTTGGCGTTTCCTTGGGAACCCACTTGACCATGGCTTGAGGTGCTTCAACAAATGCATCAATCTCCTCTTGAAGCTTGTCCTTGCCTTTTAGCTTGTGGTCTTGTGGTGGAAGGTCATCTTGAGCTTGTTCCACATTGGAAGAAGTAGGATCATACTTCTCCTTTTGAGGAACAAAGCTGTGGAGTAGGATATTGACCTTCTTCCCATTCAACACCTTGGCGTTGAACTTTCGCTCAAAACCAATTCCTTGATTCTTCGGTGCCTTCCTTGCTTGCGAACAATTTCCTCAAAGTTCTTGCTTCGGCAAGGCTCTTGTGAACACCTTTCTCTATGATCCCTTTCAATAAACTATTTTCTTGCTCAAGTGTAACTTGGCTTGAAACATTGTTAGTGGAATCAAGAGAACTACTAGAAGCAACAATATTGGATTTAGCATGGTTATTGTTACTACTAGAGAAAGAACTTTTCTTATGCTTGTCATGTTTAGTCTTAATGGGTGGCAAGAAATTAGACAAGAGAAGTCGTTTGGCAAGATATGAAGAACTCTTCTTTCGAAGATCGTCATTGATTGCTTTTAGAAACTCATGTTCTTGCTCTAGAGTGAGCTTCCCGAAGCGTAGCTTCTCATGAGATCTTAGGAGCTCTCTATGATCTTCTTGAGTTGTTTCATGAGCTAAGTTAAGAGTTTTTAGTTCTTTAGTTAGACGCTCAATCTCCTTCATAGCATTGTCATTCGACTCTTCTCGACTATAAAGACTACTAGCATGTTCATCATTACTAGGCTCATTGGATTTATCATGCAAGAGCTCATCTTCACCAAGCAAGTCATCCTCATCACTACTGAAGTCAATGAATTCAGGGTGTGATACCTTGGGGCCTTTAGCCATGAAGCATCTTCCAATTCCCTCATTTGGTGAATCAAATAAGTCGTAGGAGTTGGAGTTGGAGGATACGAGAGCAAGACCGGCAACACCTTCATCTTGGGTAGTCGGAGTTGGAGTGATAGCTTCCTTCGGATTGATTGCCGGGTCGGGCGGAGACCCATTCACCTACATGAGCTTGATGTTTTCTTCTTGTGTAGCTCCTTGATGACTTGTCTTCCCTCTCGAATCCTTACTTCTCAGAGAGGTCTTCGTTCATAACGATCATCTCTACTCCTTCTCTCTTTCGAGGTGACTCATCTCTTGAGCTTCTTCTTCTTGGAATTCTTCTCTTCTCTTGTGGGGACCCGTACAATCATTTGAGTAGTGTCGGGTCTTCCACAATTATATGATTCGATCACGACTAGAAGATCTCTTTTCATCATATGATCTAGACTTTGAGCTTCTCTCTTTGCTTCTATTCTTGTAGAATTTGTTGAAGTTCTTGACCATTAGGCTTATCTCTTCATTGGAAACTAACTTGTCACTTGAGGTTGTGGGAGCATCACTTGTAGCTTTGTAAGCACCACTTGACTTGTTGTGAAGCTCTTCCTTATCCTTAAGTGTCATCTCATGAGCAACAATTCTTCCAATGACTCGGTTGGCTTGAGATTCTTGTAGTTTGGCATCATTTGGATCAAAGTGCACGGTGTCATACTTTCCATCTAAAGCTCGAGAAGCTTCTTGATGATGAATCGGTCGGTCATTTCTTCGCTTCCTAAGCCGGCAATCTCATTTGTGATGAGAGCAAGCCTAGAGTACATTTAGCGACTCCTTCACCTTCCTTCATCTTGAACTTGTCAAGTTGACCTTGAAGAATATCTAGCTTTGATTCCTTCACGGACTCGGTACCTTCGTGCATTTCAACCAAAGTATCCCAAATCTCTTTGCATTCTCAAGGCGGCTGATTTTGTTGAACTCCTCGGGACACAAGGCATTGAAGAGAATGTCACAAGCTTGAGCATTGTTTTGCAACATCCATAATTCTTCCGTTGTAGCCAGCGATCCGGAACTTTTCCTTCCTCGAAGAATTCACCTTGCATACCAACACAAATAATGCCCCATGTGGCTGGGTTATGACCAAGAATATGCATTTTCATTTTATGCTTCCAACTAGCAAAATTTGTACCATCAAAGTAAGGACCTCTCTGAAAATTACCCTCACTAGGCGCCATACTCTCCTAGGTTGTGAAACCAAGCTTATGGAGTCAATGCAATGAAACCAATACAATGGAGACCAAAGCTCGATACCACTTGTAGGATCGAAAGTATGTCTAGAGGGGGTTGATTAGACTACTTGACAATATAAAAATTCTGCCTTTTGACAAAGAACAGTTTTGGCAGATTCACAATTATGATCAAGTCAAGCATCACCCTACACATGCAATTCTAGAGTATAGGCAGCGGAAAGTAAATTGCACATGTAGTAAAGAGAGGTGGAGAAGAGCAAACACAATTTTGGAGGCAGCGGTGATTTTTCTCGTGGTTACGATAGGTGGTGCTATCGTACTTCCACGTTGATGGAGACTTCAACTCACGGAGGTAGCAGCTGCGAGAGTCCACGGAGGCTCCACCCACGAAGGGTCCTGAAGAAGCAACCTTGTCTATTCCATCATGGCCTCGCCCACGGAGGACTAGCCTTACTCGGGGTAGATCTTCACAGTAAGCGATCTCCTTGCCCTTACAAACTTCTTGGTTCAACTCCACATCTCAGCGCGGAGGCTCCCAGCGACACCTAACCAATCTAGGAGGCACCACCCTCCAAAAGGTAATAGATGTTGTAGATGATGATGAACTCCTTGCTCTTGTGCTTCAAATGATAATCTCCCCAACACTCAACTCTCCTCACTGATTTGGCTGTGGTGGAAGAAAGGATTGAGTGGAAAGCAACAGGAAGGCTAGAGATCAAGCTTCATATGGTGGGAGTGGAGCAACTTGATCTCAACACAAGGGTAGGTAGTTCTCTTCTCAGAAATGTAAGGTAGGAGTGGTAGTTCTTTCGATGGCTCTCTCCACGAATGAAGAGGGGTGGAGGGGTATTTATAGCCTCCACACAAAATCCAACCGTTACACATTTGAGCAATCTCGGTGGGACCGAAGTTGACAACTCGGTGAGACCGAAAGTTCAAATAATGTGAACGTTGGGATTTTCGGTGGGACCGAAAATACAATCTCGGTGAGTCCGATTCGTGCAATGACAAGAGCATGCCAATCTCGGTGGGACCAACTTCATCCTCTCGGTGACACCGATTTGATGTGAAGGTTCTGAAGCTTGGCAACTCATGTTTCGGTGAGACCGAGTTGAATCGGAAAATCCGAGTTTGCTAGGGTTTGGCTTATGGCTGAGGTGGTTCATCTCGGTGTGGTGAGTTTGGAAAATCGGTGGGACCGAGACTACTTATGAGTGTATATGGCGGTGAAAGTTGCGATAGTTTAGGAAATGTATCACTAAGCACTTGAGCAACGGATCATCATCATAACCTCATCCCTTTTAATAGTATTGGCTTTTCCTATGGACTCAATGTGATCTTGGATCACTAAACCAAAAATGGAGTCTTGAGCTTTTGCCAATGCTTGCCTTAGCATTTTGAGGTGTCCACTTCTTTAGTCCTAGCCATACCCATATCACTGAACTTTCTGAAATGATTCTCAAGTAACTATTAGTTCAATGATATATATGTTGTTATTAATTACCAAAACCACCCGGGGATTAGTTGCACTTTCACGACTCTATTACACGAGCACCCCGCAGAACTTCCCCAAAATAGTGCTCGGCGGGTAACCGGCTCTCGTCCGAACCCCGGGTTGCAACATCGGTGGCATCCATCTCCGTCCAGTATGTCTTCACACGGGCGAGGGCCATCCGTGCACCCTCTATGCAGGCCGACCGCTTCATCGCCTTGATATGTGGCAGCGCCCCAAGGAATTGCTGCAATAAGCCAAAATAACTCTTCGGCTTGGGCCTATCCGGCCGAACATGAGCCACGATATCCATCATGGCATGTTCGGACAATCTATTCAGCTCAGCCCACTCAGCCAACCGATCGGTCAGCAAAAGTGAACGCTCCGGACTGTGGAATTGAGACCAAAAAGCTCTTCGTCTCGTGATCCTTTTGACGGAAGTGCATAGCGATATCTGCCGCTTTTCGCCGCTAAATCCATATAAGGATCCTCCGGACCCCACGGTGGCCAGCGAGCATGCCGGATCGGTGAACCTTGCGCAGCGAAAGGGCTTACCGGCCGCAATATCTCGGCTGGCGCAGCTCCTCCTTTATAGCCCTCATTGCGAGCAGGCATCCTTGGCCGGCGGTGGCCTTCTTCAGTCTTCTTGCTCCGCTCGGCGTTCTTTTTCAAGAACCTCATAGCGGTCGGTAACATCTTTCAGCTTCACGGCCATTTCGGCCATCTCCTCCCTGCTTCGGCAGTGAGCAGCCCTTTCGGCTCCTAGCTCTTTGGCCGCCTTCGAGGCAGCCGCATCACTCCCTCTGGCCTGCTCCTTGGCTCGAGCAAGCTCTGCTCGAAGGTCCTCCACAGCAGCAGCACCATCTGCATTAAGCACACATGTTGTAAGGCGTAAGCATCTGCTCCCTTACTAGGAGGTCACAGAGAAACAACCTACCTTGCGACTCGTCAAGTCGTTTATTGACCAGCGCGATGTCCACATCCGCAACGTCGAGTTGCCGCTTTAGTTCGGCAACTCCATTAGTCCGGATGGCCACCGGACTATCCGCCACCTGCATAGGAAAGGCGAAAATTAATATCTGAGATTATGATCCTCGGCACGCTGTCGTTTTCGACAACATACCGAGTGTCAGGGGCTACTATCTATACAGGGTGCACTTTATGTGTAAAACTGTCAAAAGGTATGTCATTTTTACGTACCTCAAACCGGACACAAGGCTACTTACCTGAGCATCTGGGCGATTGCAGCTTAGGCCGGCGTCCTCGGTCAATTCCGTACACACTTCTTGTGATCCGTAGAACAATTTATACATCTCCACGGGTGTCGTACCCATGAAGTGTTGAAGAGCTTGTGGCCCCTCTGGATTGAATTCCCACAGACGGAGGGCGCGACGTTTGCAGGGCAGAAGACGCCGAATCAGCATAACCTGCAGCACTATGACCAGATTGATCTCCCTCTCTTGGAGGTCTCGAATCCGGCCCTGCAATAGAAGTGCGTCCTTTAGCGGCCCCAGTTGAGTATGGTTGACCCATGACATCAGCCGCTGTGGAGGCCCGGCGAAAGATAGGCGGCTTACACTGCTGCCCACAGGGGCGATAATATGGAACCACTCCTCTTGCCACAAGCAGGCTCCCCACAGGAAAGAGCCCTCGGGCCATGGAGCATCGGCCCTCCTGCTTCAACCGCCCGCCACACTCTACTGGCGCCCTCAATCACCTTGGCTCCACGTTGAAGGTTTTGAGCCCTAAACGAAGTGAGGGGTAGTGCGGAGGAAGGCCATGAACAACAATGAATGATGAGATGTGGAGGATGGACTCGGGCCAAGTCCTGGAATTCCAACCCATAGTAAAACATGAGCCCTCTCACAAAAGGATCCATCGGAAGCCTAAACCCGGCGGAGGTGAGGCGCAAACCACGGCGCTCTCGTCGGGCTCGGGAAGTAAGGAATGACTTGCCCTTTGGCGGGCGACATATCACGAAATCTCGTGGGTCGGTGCACAGCTTCTCTCAGCTTTATACGTCCTCTTCCGTGATGGAGGAGGCATCCACCGTCCTGTGGGTCTGAGCGGATATTGTTGAAGGTCAAGCGCTTCGAATTTGGGGCTCAGGGTGTTGGAACTTCGGGGAGAAAGGCAGATTCGATTGAGGATTGAAGAAAAGCGTGCCTTGGTCTCATTATAAGAGGAGAATACCAAGAGCCGTCCCGTGACCATTTGGGACTCACCTTCGATAGAGGCGTGGCGTGTGGCGCGGTTGGGTTACCCGTCCGTATTGATGGGAATCCGGAATAAGGGAACACAATCTACTGCTTCGACAAGGCGTGCCAAGAAACCGCTTAGCTAAGCGCTGAGGTGGTATAATAAAAGCGATTCAAGTAAAGGCTTGGTAGTTGTGTGACGTCCGCCCACAGAATACCTCAATGATTGAACTTGTGTAAATATTATTCTTTCTACGGTGGTATGTGGAATTTACTTTGCGAGCGGACACTATCTGGTGTTCACAATCTTCTATGAATTATTCGAGGAGAACATGCCTTGCAATGCGAAGACAATATGCGTGCGGACTCATCATCATTGAAGCCTGGTTGAGGAGACTCTTGAGGAGTCTGGACTAGGCGGTGTCTGAATAACGGACTACCATCATCGGCGGACTCCAAGACTATGAAGATACAAGATTGAAGACTTACGTCCGTGTCCGGATGGGACTTTCCTTGGCGTGGAAGGCAAGCTTGCAATCTGGATATGTAGATCTCCTACCATTGTAACCGACTCTGTGTAACCCTAGCCCTCTCCGTTGTCTATATAAACCGGAGGGTTTTAGTCCGTGGGACGGACAACCATTACAACAATCATACCATAGGCTAGCTTCTAGGGTTTAGCCTCCTTGATCTCGTGGTAGATCCACTCTTGTACTACCCATATCATCAATATCAATCAAGCGGGAGTAGGGTTTTACCTCCATCGAGAGGCCGAACACAGGTAAAACATTGTGTCCCTTGTCTGATGTTACCATCCGCCTAGACGCACAGTTCGGGACCCCCTACCCGAGATCCGCTGGTTTTGACACCGACAGTCGGCCTCCGCTTCATCGCGCGCCTCCCGGGCATTCCTCTCTGTCGCCTCCGGTCGGCGGCGGGTCGATCTTGTTGGCTGGTCGAGGTCATTCTTGACTGAGACCGAGGCGGCGCCCGATTTCTCGAGGGTTAGCGGGGCCCTGAAACAAGAAGACGAGTCAGAAGGCTTTCATGCCAGATTGATGAAAAGACAAGGAGTAAGGGAATGACTCTTCGCCGACACCATACGAGCACCTTCATTGCCTCACGTCTTTGAGCCGCCTTGGCGCGGTCTCTTCCGCTGGTCGCGTGGCGGGTTCTTGGGCTTCTTTGGAGCGCTGCCAAACAGGGTTGAGCCTTGTTTCCGCTTGCGCTTGCCGCCTGGGGAGGGCGGTCCAGAAGAGGGGCCGGCGCCAGTGGTGGCGGAGCTCCGGGCAGGGCGCGTTTCGTCTTCGTCTTCTTCATCGTCAGGCCAGGCCTCCACGCCGCCGCCTCCCTCAGAGCCGCCTGCTCCACTATCGCCGTCCGCCCTGCCACCGCTGCCTGTCGTGTCGTCGGCCAGGGCGGCCGCCCCCAAGTCGGGGTCGTCCAAATCACTCTCCGCTCTGTCCGCCTGGAGGGCATCACCCGGCCCCAGGAGGGCGGCCGTTGCCTCGGACATGTAAATCTGCAACCAAGAAGGAATTGGGTCATGAAGGGGGACGAGGCTGAAGGAAACAGTTCAAAGAAACACAGCGAAGAAACTTACAGCGGGAGGCGGGTTGTGGCGAGAGTGTGGCCACTTCCCGTACGGCCACTCCTTCTCCGACATCTTGAGGTCGGAAATCTCGTTCTCCCTCCGTGAAACTTCAGCGGGCGGCATCCCTTTCGTGCATAGCCAGCACGGATCGCGGTTTCCGCTCATCCGGAAGATCAGATGAGGGCGGATCTGGAGCGGGAGAACCCGGCGCTCGACAAAGGCGACGAGGAGGTCGGAGGCCACGAGGCTCTCCGACTCCTGGAGCACTCGGAGTCGGCCGATGGCGTCCGCCGCGTCCACCGACACCGGCCTCGGCTTGTATTTCTAGGAGGCCTTGAGCTACGGTGGGGGCGGCCTTGTAGGCGGCGGAGTTGAAAGTCGGCGGCGGGTCACGTTCTCGACATAAGTAGGACTTCGCCACATCTTCAACGATTGCGCCCGGCTTGATGACGAGGAAGGCGTTCGCCGCCGCCGGCGCGGCAGCAAAGCCCCGCTTTCGGCCGCCGTCTCCTTGGCGGAGGTGCGAGCTTTCCATAGAAGAATGCTCCCCACAACTCGATTGTGGGGAGGATACCTAAATAGCCCTCGCTCGCATACGACAAAGGCGGAGAGCAGGAGTCCGCGGCATTAGGCGTGGTCGTGAGTTGAAGATTGTAGAAGTTGAGGAAGCCGGAAAAAGTCGCTCGCGGAAGGCGAAGCCGCGCGAAATCACGGCGAGGCGACCCTTCGCCTTCTGCGGCGCCGGCGAGATCTCCGTCTCGGCGGCACCACGCCTTGCGAAGGGCGCTGGGCATCCGGCGCGTGTCGCGGAAGAAGAGATGTGATCCTCGATCACGGTCGATCCATCGATCGCCCATGGCTCCGGTGGCGGGCGGAGGAAAGCAGCGTCGGCGGTGGGCGGCAATGGCGGTGCTACGGCAGCGGCGGCGGCGGGGATGAAGGAAGAAGAAGAAGAAGAAGAAGAAGAGTGGGAGGCGCGGGGCTTTGCACCTCTCCCTCCTATAGAGCCCGAGACTCTGGCCGGGGCGGGCGTGGGGTCGTGGGATTAACTAAGCCCACGTCCCCACGGCCCCCGCTTCCCGCGCGCACTTACCACGCCGTTAATGATCGTGGGGGATGGCAACCGTCCCCTTCGGCGCAATGGATCCGCCCGGTTGCCGAGGCGTGGTAGTGGCGGGCCCGACCCTGTGTCACGTCCCGTCCGAAAAGTGGGGTGGAAGGCTGGCCAGCCTGACGTGCGCCGCGTGGCGCGTCCGTGGCGGGCGGCTTCCTAGGAAGCTCAGCAGTCGGCTAGCCACAAGACGGATCGACATTCTCCCGGAGCCCGGTGAGGGGGGAAGCCGCTGAGACTCCGCGGCCCCTCGACCCTGACGCATCACCGGCGAGGACTATTAGCCGAGTAATGGGCCGCAGGTAGGCTCACCGGAGTCCCTAAAATTATCAAGACTTTGGGCCAGCTCCGCCTAGCTGGGCCCCAAGCTGAAGCTCCGCCCTCTTGGGCCGGCTGGATCAGTGGCCGGCTGCTAGAGGCGGTGACCAACTACGGCACTCAAGTGGCGGCTCTGGCGGCCACCTCACATTCTGGTGCGGCGAGAGCCCCATCAAAGTGCAAGTCAAAGCATGGCCACAATGAAGCATGTCGCCTCCCACGTTTGAGGCAGGCGTGGCTACGGTGCTCCGTCTGAGCGGAGATCTACGCACGGCGAACCTTTGTGCCGTATCTACACAGCGTCGCTCCGGGTGGCGGAGCCCTGTCCCCCGGCGGCACTGTCAGTGCGGCCTGCCCGAGGCCGGGCCTATTGGCGATGACTCCAGGAAGGCGGCGGAGGCTCGACGAGGCGGATCAAGAGGGCGGCCTCCGGTGACCATCCCTTGCCCGGCGGCGCGCGGTGGTGATAAGACCAGGTGTGGCTACGGTGGCCTCCCACCGGTGGCGGGGACTGTACGCTAAGATGACCAAGCCCCGTCCTGCGACACAGCTCTGATGGCAACCACCGACCGGTCGGCGGGGCCCACCGAGCGAGCCCAGCGATCGGTGGAGAAGCCGGAGGCTAGAGACACTCCTGAGCGGGCCCAACACCGGCAGATTACCATTGTACCCACAGAAGTAGGCCTATCTAAACCCCAGGCCACCCATGCAAAGGTTCCCACTCCATTAGAACTAGCCACTCACCTAGGCGGGAAGAGAGCTAGCCTTGCCTCCTTCGCCTCTAGCACACAGCTCAAGGAGCACCATTGTATCACTTGTGCCTTAGTGATCATGTAGAGACCCATGAGCGGGACTAGGGCTGTTATCTCCTAGGAGAGCCCGAACACAGGTAAAAATGCGCGGCGTTCGTGCCTCGCCTTATCCGCTTCGAACACGGCGGCGTTCTACTCGCTCCCACCATGATAAGCCATCCTTTGGCATATGACGCACCCAACCCCCGATAGCCATCCATCGGCCGTCGTGCTTCTTCAATCTCTGCTCTTCCTGCTCTAGCCGCTCAAACAAGCGCCCGGTGACTGCACTGCTCCTCCTCCCGCGGTGGCTCTGCTTTATATGCCGGATCCGATCGCGGTGTCCGCCGATTATTCGCCGTTGTTGCCATGTCATGTGCTTGCGTGTTGCACTTTGCCATGTCATCATCGCATTTCATATCATGTCATCATGTGCATCGCATTGCATACATGTTCGTCTCATGCATCAGAGCATTTTCCCGTTGTCCGTTTTGCAATCCGGCACTCCTATGCCCTCGGCGTCCCCTCTTCTCTCTTTTCATGTGCGGGTATTAAACTTTCTCGGAATGGCCGAGGTTTGTAGCGGCTTGGTTTAGCACCGGTGAACCGCCTATCAAGTTTCGTGCCATTTGGAGTCGTTTGATACTCAGCAGTTAGCAAGATAACAGTAAAGCCCTCTTTGAGTTGCAGCCCAACACCCTTCCAAAGTGGCCCAAAACCCACCAACGCCCTCCATGCTCTCGATCGTTCGATCACGATAGCGTGGCGGCCGCTCCTCATTTGGACTCTCCTAGCCCCTCTACCTATAAATATGTGCCCCTCCGAAATTCCCGGTCCAACCCTAGCCTTCGTCGTCCTCCTTGGCCAGGACACGTCTGGACCCGCGGACATGTCCGGCCACCTCCTCCGGCCAATGGCGTCACGCCACGTCACCCCGCCGCCGCCCTCGTCCAACAGCAGCGCCGCCACCTCACCTTCTCTCTCCTCCCCAACGGCGCCCCGGCGAACTATCTGAAACCCGCTTGCGGGCCGTGTCTTGCCGCCGCCGTCAGCTGCCATGCGGACCCAGCCAGCGCCGCCTCCCTCGTCTTGGCGCCCGCCGCGCCAGCCGCCTCGCCCGTCCGCGCCCGCGCCGCGCTGCTCCTCGCCCGGCCTTGAGGCCGGCCGCGCCGCCTCCTCTCGCCCGCGCCGCCTCCCGCCGTCGGCCCTCGCCTCGCCTGCCGGCGCCCGCTCCGGCCGCCGCCCCTCGCCGACCTCCTCCGGATCCAGCGCCCCTCGGCCTCCCGACCACCTCCCTCGTCTCCGGCTCGCAGCTCAAGCGAGATCCGTGAACTCTCGTTTTCCGTCTGTGAGTTGACTCCCCGAATGACTAAGTCCCCAATTATTGTTATTTTCATGCCATTTTCATCGCATCGCATCTCTGCATCCGTAGCTCCGTTTTGCACGTATAATATGTCAAATTGTTTGCCTCGACGAGTACATCATTTCATTCCATTGCATCATTTGCATTTGAGCTCATCTTTATGCCCGAAATGCTGTTGGAATAGTGCTTCAGGATGTTAATCTGCTGAAACTATTATAACTTGCTGTTTTAACATTTTTGCCATGATTTATGTGTGCATCCTATGAGTATGAGCTCTACATGAATGTTGGACTATGCCATGCCATCTTTCAGAGGTGTTGACCTTGTATTTTGGTGAGTTGTGTGCTGAGAGCATTGAGCTTGTAAAGTAGGGTAGTTCTTTGTTGTTGTTTTCTGGCAGATTCTGTTATATTTTGATGCCATGTTAACATGCTTCCACTAATCATTCTATGCATAATCTGGAGATGCTCTATAAACATGTTTTGATATACATGTCATTATCTATACATTCATGCTCTTGGTTGCAATTATAGCCTGCTGGAACATGCTCATTTCTTGCTCCAAAGTTGCTTGAAAATGTTGCCTGACAGATTGTTTGCATGAGATTCAATTTTCACGAGGTCGTTGTAGTTGATCCGTGTATGCTATGACCTTGCTCTTGACATGCTTAGCTTCATAAACATGTCTTCTTACTGTTGGTTACCTTGCCATGCCATGTATTGCTCTGTAGTGAGTGGTTCAAGCTCACGAACGTGCCTACTTATCGTTGTTTCTGCCATGTTCAAATCTGTAATATAACTTGCCATGTTTACATGGGTGCCATCATATTTTCTATGCCTTTTTGGCTCATGGTCAGTAAGGGTCTTTTGATATATGCTATTAGTAGTTCCATGCCATGCCTTTATTTGCCATGATATGTTCCTGTAACATGTTGCTTGATAGCTCTAAACACTGCAACCTGATGTTATTTCTGCCAAAGTCTGAAATTGTTATTACTTGCAATATCTCCATGTCATTCTGAGCATGTTCTAGTTGTTTCTGGAGATAGCTTAGTGTTCATGTTTTGATATGCTTTACGTGTACTTCATGCCCATGCCTTTTGTTCTTATGTTGGGTTGTTGTAGCATATTGTTTTGATGCTTGTAAGATGCCTAGTTGTTCTTTTGGACAGATTGTTGCTATGACTTGTATAGTGTGTGCGTGTTGAACCGTTGCTCCGTTTTGAATGTGCTCTACATGAACTTGCTTGTTTTTGCATGTAGCTTCATATTATCATGTTGCATCCTTGTTTTGGTGAGTTTGCTTGATGTGTGGGTGCATTTTGCATCAATGCCATGTTTAACTTGTTTTGCTCATATCTTCTAGCCCGTAGCTCCGAATCTAATGAACTTTATATGTAACTTGACTAGAATTTCGTGTAGATCATCTTGGTGCATCTTAACTTGCTGTTTAACAACTTTAACATAAGGTTTATTCAGTTCTGGACCAATTTCGAAATTTGCATATGAGGACTTACCGGAATTGTTATATGTTGTTCCCGGCCTCATTTAAACTTGCCTTGATGTGTTGTTCTTGTTTGCATCATCTCTTGCCATGAGTAGCTTCATGTAGCTTGGTCATGCATCATGCTTGTTGTGCATCATGCCTTGTTCATGTGTGGTGTGTTTACCTATGTTGTGTGCTTCCTCTTGTTAGTTCCTGTTTCGTTGCGTTCGTGAGGATTCGTTCGTCTACGTTTGGTTCGGCTTCATCCGTTCATCTTCTTCATGGAATCGTTCTTCTTCCTTGCGGGATTTCAGGCAAGATGACCGCTACTACTGGATCTCACTACTATCATTGCTATGCTAGTTGCCTCGTTCTTCGCTATCTTTCGCTACCTATTACTGTTTGTCCAGCCATCCCATATTGCCATGAACCCTAACCTTTGACACCTTTCCTATACAAACCGTTGGTTGGCTATGTTACGCTTTGCTCAGCCCTCTTATAGCGTTGCTAGTTGCGGTGAAGTTGAAGATTTCTCCATGGTGGACAGGGTTTATGTTGGGATATCACAATATCTCTTATATTATTAATGCATCTATATACTTGGTAAAGGGTGGAAGGCTCGGCCTTATGCAGTGTTTTGTTCCCTCTTGCCGCCCTAGTTTCCGTCATACGGTGTTATGTTCCCGGATTTTGCGTTCCTTCTGCGATCGGGTGATTTATGGGACCCCCGACGGTTCGCTTTGAATAAAACTTGTCCGGCAAGGCCCAACCTTGGTTTTACCATTTGCCTCACCACCACCTATCCCTTTCCCTTGGGTCGGCCAACCGAGGGTCATCTTTATTATAGCCACCGGGCGGTGCTTGTCTAAGTGTTGGTCGAACCGAGCAACTTGAGGCCACCTCTTAGCAACTTCGAGGCTGGTTTTACTCGTAACTTGACTTATCGGTGTTGCCACGAGAGCGAGATATGTGCAGCTCCTATCGGGATTGTCGGCGCATCAGGCGGCTTTGCTGGTCTTGTTTTACCATTGTCGAAATGTCTTGATGTCTGGGATTCGAGGTGATCGGGTCTTCTGGGTGAAGGTCTATTCGCCGATGATCGCGAGAGCTTGTCATGGGCTAAGTTGGGACACCCTGCGGGGTTTAAACTTTCGAGAGCCGTGCCCGCGGTTATGTGGCAGATGGGAATTTGTTAATGTCGGTTGTAGACAACTTGACACTTGATCCGAATTAAAGCGCATCAGCAAGGTGTGTAGCCGTGATGGTCTCTTCTCGTGGTCAGGGAAGTGAACACGGTTTTGGGTTATGTTTGACGTAAGTAGGTGTTCAGGATCACCTCTTGATCATTGCTAGTTGACGACCGTTCCGCTTGTTCTCTTCTCGCTCTTCTTTGCGTTGGTTAGCCACCATACTTGCTTAGTCGCTGCTGCAACCTCATCACTTTACCCCTTCCTTTCCCATTAAGCTTTGCTAGTCTTGATACCCATGGTAATGGGATTGCTGAGTCCTCGTGGCTCACCAGATACTTCCAAAACCAGTTTGCAGGTGATGCAACCAAGCTCAAGGAGGAGCTCGATGAAGATATTCCCCTTTGTGTTGTTTTCGTTCTAGTTGATCAGTAGTGGAGCCCAGTTGGGGTCGATCGGGGACCTTTGTCGCATTTGGGGTTCTTCTTTTATTTTGGTTCCGTAGTCGGACCTTGATTGTATCTGGATGATGTAATGCTTTATTCATGTAATTGTGTGAAGTGGCGATTGTAAGCCAACTATGTATCTTTTTCCCTTATGTATTACATGGGTTGTGTGAAGATTACCTCACTTGCGACATTGCTTTCAATGCGGTTATGCCTCTAAGTCGTGCCCGACACGTGGGAGATATAGCGCATCATAGGCGTTACAAGTTGGTATCGAGCCTTCCCGACCTTAGGAGCCCCTTGCTTGATCGTTTTTAGCGGCGAGTTGTGTCTAGAAAAATGTTTTGAGTCATTTAGGATTATATATATCGGAGAGTTAGGAATTCTTTTTACTCCTCGGTCCTTAAATCGCTCTGGTGAGGTCTCTGACGTAGAGTTTTGACTTTCTCTTCTCAAATTTCACTAAAAAATTTTAGGATCACGGGTATCTTGGAATCGTTCCGATATTCTTATGGCGAGAACATTGTTCTTTGTGCCTCGACATTTAGGGGTTGTGGCGGTGTCGGGGAGTTGAGCTCCGGTGTTGTCGTCATAATTTTATCGTTGCATTCGGAATACACGAGTTTAATGCGCCGACACGAAAATCTCTTTTATGCGGTTGTTGGTGAGATAACCCGCTAACCCGATCTTGAGGTGAGTGCGGGAGTATTGCCATGACATGTATAACGGATGCTTTTGAAGGTTGAGGTAGCGATTTCGAAGGTTTCTTGGTTATGTGTTGACGGATGGATACAATTTGGATGTAGGGATTGTTAGTTTGGGTGAGATATATTGCTCCCTGTATCCCCAACACCAGTTGCATAACCAGAAAGTTTGGGAGTTTATAGGTGGGAATTCAAGTAGCTCTAGGATATCTTTCCAGCGGATGTATGATATGAAATTTGGGTTCGGCGTCTAGTGGTCCTCCTATTCACGGTTGGTTTCTGATGGTCTCGTTGTGTCTTAAAGAGTCCTTGGCTATGCCGACTCGGGGCGCTTCGTATGTCATGTGCCTTGCCTTGTACATGATGGTGCTGTCTGATTGAGCCGTGTAGGCCCCACCACGAAAACGGACGAAATCTCTATCATATGTTTGTTCCGGCTTATTCTGCAAGCCAATCCTTTGTTTTGTTTATTTGTGGTATTCGAGTTGCTTTGATGTCAAATGTTGAATCCATACCTTTCCTAAATGGTGTTCTCATATTGCTATGTGAATACTAATCCTTTTGATCATTGATTTTGTCATGTCAACTCCTTTCCAACGGTGTGCTTCTCTTCAAGTGGATCCCATCATTTTCCCATCCATAAGATCATTTCTAGGTTTTCTCAGCGGTGTTTGTTTCATCCGTCTCCAAGTTGCCTTTGTTTTCCGCCCACCCACCCTTTTCCTCAAGGACTAAGATTTCTTTACCAAGTATCCATTTATTCATGCGAAGTTTCTCCATTCTTTTCCGTCAATGTTCTTACCCGGTGGTTCTCAAGAAGATGTTCTACTAGTTCGTCATTCCTCATTCCTTTCTCTTCTCCGGTGGATTCAAGTCAAGTTTTGTTGATCATACCTTTTTCCTCATTTCAATGTCTTCTCATACCGGTGCACCTCATTATCATTCTACTTCTCGCTATTTGTTATTCCGGAGTGCTCAAGATATCTCGAAGATTCGTGTTTCCACTCTGCATTCGTTCAAGCTCTTTCGAGATTGGTATCTCATTCAAGCCATTTAATTCAACCGGTGCAACCTCCCTTTCAAGCAATTGTTCAACGGTGTTTTCTTTTGGGTGGCCCATAACCCACAGGTCTTTTCCCAGGATCTTACCTGAGTCTTCTATTTTCCTAGAGCAATCCTAAATTCTTCTCCAAGTTTGACGTAAGAATGAGTTGTCATCAGTCAAATGCTTTTCTCCAAGGTCGTTTTCAAATTCTTTTCATAATTGGCTCAACCTCTTCGCTTTTGATTCTCCCGGAGTATCTAATACAATTCTTGGTGGTGTTTCTCGTTGTCATTCTCATCATTTGAAGACCGAAGAAGAGTTTCTCTTTAATCTTGCTCTATTCTCTTCAAGATGCGTGGTTCTAGCTTGTTGCAATCCTCTCATAATTGTTTTCGATTGTGACAGTTCTTTTCTTACCATCCGGAGCATTTCTTG
This sequence comes from Aegilops speltoides, assembly GCA_021437245.1. Taxonomy (NCBI): domain Eukaryota; kingdom Viridiplantae; phylum Streptophyta; class Magnoliopsida; order Poales; family Poaceae; genus Aegilops; species Aegilops speltoides. The sequence continues at coordinate 27,560 of JAHHZJ010000116.1, forward strand.
AGTTGTTTCCATTTCTTTCTTCCGAAGGCCATCATGTCATAATTCTTCATTCTCAGTGTGTAGCTATCATTCTTCAAATCTTACCGGTGAATCATTCAAATATCCTCTAATCAGTTCATGATCTCTTCGTTCTCTTGTATCTAAATTCCCTCAAGTATCTTCATTTGTTTTCCAATTCTTTCCGGTGAATTGTGCCCTTGCTACTCTCTTTTTCAATTCTTACGGTGGTTCGTTCAAGATTTCACTTCCTTCGTTATCATATCAAATATTCGTTGTTTCTAAATCCTACCGGTGGTTCCACCAATACCTTCTCAAGTTTTGCGCTATATCTCTTTTAATCCTTTCTACGGGAATAAGTAGTATGCCAAATCCATTGATTGTCATCAATTTAATTGGTGAAGGATAAGCATAACATAATTCTTATTCTTGTTCATCCAAGTGATTAATTCTTTTCTTCCGGAGATTGTTCATGATGAAGTAATTCTCGGTTTCATTTGTTTCATCTCCTCTTTTTCCCGGAGTTCCAAGCTCTAATCATCACGAAGATCCATCTAAATCATTGCAAGGCTTCACCTTGTGTTTTCAACTTCTCCTTCTTTCCACCATCCTTTTTATACCGGAGTTTCTTCATGGTGGTTCGTCAACGATTCTTTTCATTCTTCAATTGTTCATCAAGATTTCTCTCGAAGTTAAGATCCGTCAAGCTATACTCTAAGATAAACATGGTGCTCAACACATGTTTTGTTTTGAGGAGTTCAAGCATTCTTCATCTTGCATCCCAAGGTGCAATTCTTTCTACCTTATCTTTTGAGGTGGTGTTATATCATTCTTGACAATTTTCATTCATGTTTCGTGATTCACATGTTGTCAAGAATGAGGTATTTAAATCCATCAATCTCTTCGTTGGATTTATCTTGTGTCATGTTTTCACCTAAAGCCTTCCCTAAGGAATGTTGCTATTTTGGTGCTTATTAATGACCCAAGTTATCTTTTTTCCATCTTGATGGAACAAGCTTTCATCTCTTCGTTAATCTCAAGCAATCAATTATTTCCGTTAGTGGCCGTTTGTCACCTCATAATTTTGAGATGTTTCCATAAGCCCACTACAAGCTTATTCTTTTTGTTTCGTTGTTGATTTTCCAACAACTCCGTTCAATTCTTCTTTGCAAGGGTGCTTTCCAAGCTTATTTGTGGCAGAAGTTGTCATTTTCTTCTCCGTCCCTTTATTCCAATGATCTATCTTCTATTCTTTCTTCCGGAGGCATTGTGATGTTGTGCTCTTCATCCATCACCTCATGTTTTTTTAGGATCATGTTCTTTTCTTGCTTATCCATTTAACCGGAGTGTTGTATCATCTCTTCAATATCTTTTCATCTCATCAAGTTTTCTTCTCTTTTCTACCGGAGTGTTGCCCAAATTCTGCCATTCTTGTTCCTTGGCTATCTCATTATACCGATGTGGTCATATTCTTTTCGTTCGTGAAGCTCTTTTTCCATGTCTTTCAACCTTCAAGTTCTCGTAATACTCCTTGTTCATCTTTTCTAACGGATTGTTTGCAATCTCGTTCATCTCTGTTGTACTCTTTCTTTTGTTTTGCTCAACCTCTCAAGGTTCATGGTTTTCACTCTTTTGTCGAAGAAGCAACTTAGTTTTACCTCTCCATTTCTTTTTCCCTCCGGTGTCATCCTAGATCTCGGGACGAGATCCTCTCGTAGTGGTGGAGTGTTGTAGCGCCCGGATCCGATCGCCAGTGTCCCTTGATTATTCGCCGTTGTTGCCATGTCATGTGCTTGCGTGTTGCACTTTGCCATGTCATCATCTGCATTTCATATCATGTCATCATGTGCATCGCATTGCATACATGTTCGTCTCATGCATCCGAGCATTTCCCCCGTTATCCGTTTTGCAATCCGGCACTCCTATGCCCTCCGGCGTCCCCTCTTCTCTCTTTTCATGTGCGGGTATTAAACTTTCTCGGAATGGCCGAGGTTTATAGCGGCCATGGTTTAGCACCGATGAACCGCTGTCAAGTTTCGTGCCATTTGGAGTCGTTTGATACTCAGCAGTTAGCAAGGGTAACCGTAAAGCCCTCTTTGAGTTGCAGCCCAACCCCTTCAAAGTGGCCCAAAACCCACCAAACTCCCTCCATGCTCTCGGTCGTTCGATCACGATCGCGTGGCAGCCGCTCCTCATTTGGACTCTCCTAGCCCCTCTACCTATAAATATGTGCCCCTCCGAAATTCCCATGATCCAACCCTAGCCTTCGTCCTCCTCCATTGCTGGGACACGTCCGGACCCGCGGACATGTCCGCGGCCACCTCCTCTGACCAATGGCGTCGCGCCACATCACCCGCCGCCGCCCTCGTCGTCCAGCAGCGCCCCTCACCTCACCTCTCTCCTCCCCAACCGCGCCCGGCCCGCGAAGCCATCTGGAACCCTTGGCGGGCCGTGTCTTATTACCGCCGTCCTTGTTGCCGCATGCGGACCCGCCGCCTCCTCCGCGCCCGCTCGCCGCCGCCCTCGTCTCGGCGCCCGCCGCCGCCAGCAACCGCCTCACCCGTCCGCGCGCCGCCTTGCTCCTCCTCTCGCCGCGAGCGAGCCGCCGCCGCTCCTCTCATGCCGGCGCCGCCGTCGGCCCTCGCCTCACCACCGGCGCCGCTCCGGCCGCCGCCCCTCGCCGACCTCCTCCGGATCCGACGCCCCTCGGCCTCCCCGACCACCTCCCTCGTCTCCGGCGACGCAGCTCCGACGAGATCCGGCGAACCTCGTTTTCCGTGCAACAGGTTGACTCCCCCCCGAATGACTAAGTCCCCAATTATTGTTATTTTCATGCCATTTTCATCGCATCGCATCTCTGCATCCGTAGCTCCGTTTCGCGCGTATAATATGACAAATTGTTCGCCTCGACGATTATATCATTTCAATCCATTGCATCATTTGCATTTGAGCTCATCTTGATGCCCGAAATGCTGTTGGAAGAGTGCTTGAGGATGTTAATCTCTGGCTGTTATAACTTCTGTTTTAACATTTTGCCATGATTTATGTGTGCATTCTATGAGTATGAGCTCTACATGAATGTTGGACTATGCCATGCCATCTTTCCAGAGGTGTTGACCTTGTATTTTTGTGAGTTGTGTGCTGAGAGCATTGAGCTTGTAAAGTAGGGTAGTTGCTGTTGTTGTTTTCCTGGCAGATTCTGTTATATTTTGATGCCATGTTAACATGCTTCCACTAATCATTCTATGCATAATCTGAAGATGCTCTATAAACATGTTTTGATATACATTTCATGATCTATCCAGTCATGCTCTTGGTTTCAATTATAGCCTGCTGGAACATGTTCATTTCTTGCTCCAAAGTTGCTTGAAAATGTTTCCTGACAGATTGTTTGCATGAGATTCAATTTTCACGAGGTCGTTGTAGTTGATCCGTGTATGCTATGACCTTGCTCTTGACATGCTTAGCTTCATAAACATGTCTTCTTACTGTTGGTTACCTTGCCATGCCATGTATTGCTCTGTAGTGAGTGGTTCAAGCTCACGAACATGCCTACTTATCGTTGTTTCTGCCATGTTCAAATCTGTAATATAACTTGCCATGTTTACATGGGTGCCATCATATTTTCTATGCCTTTTTGGCTCATGGTCACTAAGGGTCTTTTGATATATGCTATTAGTAGTTTCATGCCATGCCTTTGTTTTCCATGATATGTTCCTGTAACATGTTGTTTGATAGCTCTAAACATTGCAACTTTGATGTTATTTACGCTAAAAGTCTGAAATTGTTATTACTTGCAATATCTCCATGTCATTTTGAGCATGTTCTAGTTGTTTCTGGAGATAGCTCAGTGTTCATGTTTTGATATGCTTTACGTGTACTTCATGCCCATGCCTTTTGTTCTTATGTTGGGTTGCTGTAGCATATTGTTTTGATGCTTGTAAGATGCCTAGTTGTTGTTTTGGACAGATTGTTGCTATGACTTGTATAGTGTGTGGGTGTTGAACCGTTGCTCCGTTTTGAATGTGCTCTACATGAACTTGCTTGTTTTTGCATGTAGCTTCATATTATCATGTTGCATCCTTGTTTTGGTGAGTTTGCTTGATGTTTGGGTGCATTTTCCATCAATGCCATGTTTAACTTGTTTTGCTCATATCTTCTAGCCCGTAGCTCCGAATCTAATGAACTTTATATGTAACTTGACTAGAATTTCGTGTAGATCATCTTGGTGCATCTTAACTTGCTGTTGAACAACTTGAACATAAGGTTTATTCAGTTCTGGACCAATTTCGAAATTTGCATATGAGGACTTTCCGAATTGTTATATGTTGTTCGGCCTCATTTAAACTTGCCTTGATGTGTTGTTCTTGTTTGCATCATCTCTTGCCATGAGTAGCTTCATGTAGCTTGGTCATGCATCATGCTTGTTGTGCATCATGCCTTGTTCATGTGTGGTGTGTTTACCTATGTTGTGTGCTTCCTCTTGTTAGTTCTGTTTACGTTGCGTTCGTGAGGATTAGTTCGTCTACGTTTGGTTGGCTTCATCCGTTCATCTTCTTCATGGACTCGTTCTTCTTCCTTGCGGGATTTCAGGCAAGATGACCGCTTCTATGGATCTCACTACTATCATTGCTATGCTAGTTGCCTCGTTCTTCGCTATCTGCGCTACCTATTACTGTTTGTCCAGCCATCCCATATTGCCATGAACCCCTAACCTTTGACACCTTTCCTATGCAAACCATTGGTTGGCTATGTTACGCTTTTGCTCAGCCCTCTTATAGCGTTGCTAGTTGCGGTGAAGTTGAAGATTTCTCCATGGTGGGCAGGGTTTATGTTGGGATATCACAATATCTCTTATATTATTAATGCATCTATATACTTGGTAAAGGGTGGAAGGCTCGGCCTTATGCAGTGTTTTGTTCCACTCTTGCCGCCTAGTTTACGTCATACGGTGTTATGTTCCGGATTTTGTGTTCCTTCTGCGATCGGGTGATTTATGGGACCCCCCGACGGTTCGCTTTGAATAAAACTTGTCGGCAAAGGCCCAACCTTGGTTTTACCATTTGCCTCACCACCACCTATCCCTTTCCTTGGGTCGGCCAACCCGAGGTCATCTTTAATATAGCCCCGGGCGGTGCTTGTCTAAGTGTTGGTCGAACCGGGCAACTTCTTGGGGCCACCTCTTAAGCAACTTCGAGGCTGGTTTTACTCGTAACTTGACTTATCGGTGTTGCCCTAAGAGCGAGATATGTGCAGCTCCTATCGGGATTGTCGGTAGCATCGGCGGCTTTGCTGGTCTTGTTTTACCATTGTCGAAATGTCTTGATGTACGAGGATTCGGAGGCTGATCGGGTCTTCTGGGTGAAGGTCTATTCGCCGATGATCGCGAGAGCTTGTCATGGGCTAAGTTGGGACACCCTTGCAGGGTTTAAACTTTCGAGAGCCGTGCCCGCGGTTATGTGGCAGATGGGAATTTGTTAATGTTCGGTTGTAGACAACTTGACACTTGATCCGAATTAAAACGCATCAACCGAGTGTGTAGCCGTGATGGTCTCTTCTCGGTGGAGTCCGGGAAGTGAACACGGTTTCTGGGTTATGTTTGACGTAAGTAGGTGTTCAGGATCACCTCTTGATCATTGCTAGTTGACGACCGTTCCACTTGTTCTCTTCTCGCTCTTCTTTGCGTTGGTTAGCCACCATACTTGCTTAGTCGCTGCTGCAACCTCACCACTTTACCCCTTCCTTTCCACTACTGGAAAAAGGCCTATAGATAGGATTGACTTTAATGGCGCACCGTGTGTGCGATGCGCCACTACTATATACTAATGGCGCACCTGTTCCAAATCGCCATTAGAGTGGAAAGAATCTAATGGCGCCTGACCGGCAGTGCGCCATTAGTATGAATTTCTTTTTTTCCATTTTCCCATACAAACTAATGGCGCATGCAGCAGCCAATGCGCCATTACTATATCTAACTTCTAATGGCGCGCGGGCTGGGATGTGCGCCATTCTTTGTATCCCCTCCATCTCGATCTCGATCCCCTCCATCTCGATCTCGATCCCCTCCATCTCGAT
>JAHHZJ010000117.1:0-25104 GCA_021437245.1 Aegilops speltoides
CACGTTCGACCTTTGGTCTCCGTGTTAGGGCCATATCGTATATGAGGCTCGTCAAGTATGACCTGAGTATTCTTTTTTGCGTTTTCCGAACTTTACGGGTGCATACTCGGGAGAACACTTCTTGGTTATTAGTGAGAGATCATCTTAAAATGCTACCGTCAATCAAAGCAAGATAAGATGCATAAAGGATAAACATGACATGCAATCAATATAATATTGATATGGCCATCATCATCTTGTGCTTATTGTGATCTCCATCTTGGCCCGTCGTGATCACCATCCCGGGCGACACCTTGATCTCCATCGTAGCATCGTTGTGTTCGCCATCTATTGCTTCTCGACTATCGCTACGCTTAGTGATAAAGTAAAGCAATTCGAGCGTTGCATTTCATACAATAAGCGACAACCATATGTCGTGGATTTGTCCGGCGATGTCTAAGCGTAAGGACTTAGTCGTGGAGCCATCGCTCTGGTTTACTTGGGGGTTAAGCGGACACAAAGACACAAGGGTTTTATACTAGTTACCCGATGAAGGTAAAAGCCTCGTCTAGTTGTGATGGAATTGATGTAGTCTCGATGGCTAGGGAGCAAACAAGCCGCCTAGGCTCGAGTTGTGGTTTCGTCCTTGAACGTGCGGTCGTCCCTTATATACATAGTGGCCCCGTCGGTTCAAAGTCCCAACGGTTCATACTGTTCGGTTGGTATCTCTCTATTCTAACACAATACAAGTTATACATCGGCGGTTTGTACAAGCTCTAAAGACTATAGGCCTTGGGCCTTTCGCTTATAACTAACGAGTTAATCCCCGGCGGTTTACACCTGGTAATTCCCAACATTAGGCCCAGTTGATTTGCTGGTTCATGTCAATCCTTCTAAACTTTATCTTGGACATCTTCTTTTGTTTGGTAAATCGCCATGTCCGTTGCTTTTTTCTTTGTAAAGGCATGGCGTCGTTGCCAGTCCTCCGGCATGGCGTCATCCTGAAATTTGATCCTTTTCGCCTTCTTTAATAGCGTCCACGGATCCAGCGCTTGACCTAGCTTTCTGCCTTATAAATAGGACCGAAGGGTCATTTCTTTCCTCCCGCTTCCTTTCTTGTCTTCCTCGCGCCTGCTCTTGGAGCTCCGCCATTGTCATCGATCCTGCCGTCCTAGGCTGCATTGACGGCGTGCAAACACTGCGGCCTCTTTTATCTTCTCCATTCTAAGCTTCTTCCCTTCTTAAATCTTTCGTACTTAGATCTATTTTTAGGGTTCGCTTCATCGTGTTCTTCGTGCGTTCCGTTTATCCTTTTAACTTTGAACCATTGAATCATACGTACTAATAGTAACTCCTGCATCCAGTACTTTCTCATCTTAATCCCATGGATCTTCGCATATATTCGCCTCATGGTCCCTTCATTTCTTCTTTCCCGAAATATTTCCTTTTAGAAAACCGCGTTTGATCCAGTAATCATGGGATCTTGTGAAACTTGTTTAAATAAACTTCCATAGCTTCAATTATTTCCAAAGGCCTAGATTAGGCGGTTTAACTCACCATAAGAAAAAGCTGCTAAACGGCAGGGCACCCATTAGTCCCCTTGTTGAACCCGGAGCTCATCGACATCATATCACAATGAACCGATTTATAGAACTTCCGGTTTATCATAACTTAATCAATCACTTTGTAACAACACGCTCTTGAACCGGATCCGTTACTTTTGATCTTATCATGGCAAACAAGTGTATAATACATGGGTTCCTTCCGCGTCTCCAGTCCGCTGAATGAGGGTATCGATTGCTTTTCGATGACAAAGATCTGATCCACTAGAGGGTTCTGGAGAGAATGTCCTCCACACCTCGGGAAGGGAAGTTGTGGTTTTGCGGATCACGGACTAGGGCTTCAAACCGCCCGGTTCAAAATTTTCGGGGCGTGTTGGCCAATTTCAGCTCCGTCCCAAGACATTGGCCCCAACTTCACCAACTTATGCCACTTTCAAGTGCTATCTGGCATATCGCGAAAATACGAACTTTTGAGATCTCTTCCATCTAAACCGTGCCTTGAATTCACCCGGTCGAATTGGCGGTATGGCTATTCAGAAAAGGAAAAATCCGTATCCCCGTCAAACTCCATACTCACCCCAAAGAATGGAATCGACTTGGTTTCTTGCAAGGATACTTCTCGAAGGTAAAATCCCTTACAGCTTTAGTCGGGCGGTAAGCAATACTCATCCCTTTCCTCAAAATTAAGCGCCAAAAAAAAGCAAATATGCCCTTATGTCCAAGCTCCGAGCCTTTATGGCCCGGTTTTTGGAATTGATCTTGCGCTGCTGGTTATCTTGGGGCATCTTGCCTTTGGCGGCGTTCGGTTTGATGTGTCGATATCTTGGCGGCGTCGGCCCCTCCGGCACACAAACTTGAACTTTCGATGATGAATTACGGACTCGATAAGAAGAATGATGAATGAAGACATCTCGTCTCAAACCGGTTTGGCTCCTTACTACACCACCAACAAACCACTGCGGTAAGTCTCGCCTTCATCATTAAATTTATTGCTTCCTGTATCCAACATTTAATTATTTCGATCGGTGATAATCCGTTTTGGAGCAAAACTTTCCCAAGACAAAGCGGATAAAGGGGGGAAGCCCAAAACAAAAGTTGTCAAAAATCAGCCCACAAAGAAAGACCCGCTTCATCGGCGGCTATTGGCGATGATGTGGGTAATCCGGAACGATTCTCTTGGCTTGCTTTTTACCCATTTGATGATGCTTGTCGGGATGATCTGAACCCGACAACCGGATTTTGGAGTAACTATTCTTTCTTGATTCAACAAATTTGCCTTTACCAAAATTTCCCAGCAAACCGAAAAGTTAATTTTCTCACCCTCTTGCTTTTGGATCCCAAATTTCCTATGAAGACACATCAACATGAAGCTTTCGCCAAACCCGCACGTGGCCGGTAGTTACCTCCGGTTTACCAAACACCGGTTAAACGCCCCCAGGTTTGACCTTTTATTGCTTTAAATTCAGCGGGTTTCTTCGTCAACCTCTTAATCCGTCCAACTCGATTATCGGTTACTTCCCATTCATCCTCTGGCGAATCCTCAACCGCTACCGTTGAAAATAGCCCGGGTAAGTAAAGCGGCCATATGCTTTCGATATCTTACTAATGGATATGCCTTTTCGACTCTTTTGCCGGAACCAACGAAACCCGCAAAAGGCCCTTGGACAAAACAGTTGAAGGCTGCCGCGATCATGAAGCGGGATCTTGAAAATTTTGCCTCGAAGATATTCCCAATGACCCTCCGGTTCAAGGAGGTTATTCGAAGACTTTCAATACTTCAACCTCTGCGATCCACCGCCAGCCCGTCCGGTTTGAAAACCTCGTAGTCCTACTAAAACAGCCGTGCCCACACAATCCGTCGAGTCGAAGATGATGGCGTTGTGATTCTTGGTATGGGCGCTTCCGGTAGGGAATCCTGCAACCTTAACTTGACATCTTTGTGAAGAGGATTCTTCCACTTTGGGGAGCGTAGTAATTTCAAAAATTTCCTCGCTACGCGCAAGATCATGGTGATGTATAGCAGCGAGAGGAGAGTGTTGTCTCGTACCCTCGTAGACCGAAGCGGAAGCGATCTGGCGTAGAGGAAGTAGTCGTCGTTCTCCTCGCGATCCGACCGATCCGGCGCCGTTACTCGGCGCCCCGAGTTCTTGACACGCGTACAGCTCGATGGCGTCCCTCGTACTCGATCCAGCCGAGTGTCGGGGAGAGTTCCGTCGGCATGACGGCGTGGTGGCGATCTTGATGTTCTACGGTAGCGAGCTTCGCCTAAGCTTGCGACGATATGACCGAGGTGGAATATGGTGGAGGGGCACGCGCTGCGGCTAAGAGCGATCCGTAGATCAAACTTGTGTGTCTAGGGTGCCCCCCTGCCCCGTATATAAGGAGGAGGGGGAGGGGCGGCCGGCCTAGAGGAGGCGGCGGGAGAGTCCTACTCCTCAGGGAGTAGGATTCCCCTCAATCCTAGTTGGAATAGGATTGGGGAGGGAAGAGAGAGAGAGGGCCGCTCCACCTTTCCTAGTCCTAGTAGGACTAGGGGAGGGGGGCCTTGACCACCTAGGGCTGGCCCTTTCTCCTTTCCCTCAAGGCCCACTAAGGCCCATATAGTTCGGGGGTTCGGTAACCTCCGGTACTCGATAAATTCGATTTCACGGAACCATTCGAACTCAAATATAGGCTTCAATATATCAATCTTTATGTCTCGACCATTTGAGACTCCTCGTCATGTCCGTGATCACATCCGGGACTCGAACTTCTTGGTACATCAAAATACATAAACTCATAATATAAGCGTCATCGAAACCTTAAGCGTGCGGACCCTACGGTTCGAGAACAATGTAGACATGACCGAGACCGTCTCGGTCAATAACCAATAAGCGGGACCTGGATGCCCATATTGGTTCCTACATATTCTCGAAGATCTTTATCGGTCGAGACCGCATAACAACATCGTTGTTCCTTTGTCATCGGTATGTTACTTGCGAGATTCGATCGTCGGTATCAATACCTAGTTCAATCTCGTTACGGCAAGTCTCTTTACTCGTTCGTAATACATCATCTCACAACTAACTCATTAGTTGTAATGCTTGCAAGGCTTAAGTGATGTGTATTACGAGAGGGCCGAGATACCTCTCCGAGCAATCGGAGTGACAAATCCTAATCTCGAAATCGCCAACCCAACATCGCCTTTGGAGACACTGTAGTACTCCTTTATAATCACCCGATTCGTTGTGACGTTTGGTAGCACCAAAGTGTTCCTCCGGTAAGCAGGAGTTGCATAATCTCATAGTTATAGGAACATGTATAAGTCATGGATAAGCAATAGCAACATACTAAGCGATCGTGTGCTAAGCTAACGGAATGGGTCATGTCAATCAGATCATTCAACTAATGATGTGACCTTGTTAATCAAATAACAACTCCTTGTTCATGGTTAGGAAACATAACCATCTTTGATTAACAAGCTAGTCAAATAGAGGCATACTAGTGACACTCTGTTTGTCTATATATTCACACATGTATTATGTTTCCGGTTAATACAATTCTAGCATGAATAATAAACATTTATCATGATATAAGGAAATAAATAATAACTTTATTATTGCCTCTAGGGCATATTTCCTTGATCTCCCACTTGCACTAGAGTCAATAATCTAGATCACATCACCATGTGATTAACATCGATAGTTCACATCATCATGTGATTAACACCCATAGTTCACATCGCCATGTGACCAACACCCAAAGGGTTTACTAGATTGATAATCTAGTTCACATCGCTATGTGATTAACACCCAAAAAGTACTAAGGTGTGATCATGTTTTGCTTGTGAGAGAGTCTTAGTCAGCGGGTCTTTCACATTAAGATCCGTTATGTATTTTGCAATTTTCTATGTCTACAATGCTCTTGCGAAGCTACTCTAGCTAATTGCTCCACTTTCAATATGTATCTAGATCGAGACTTAGAGTCATCTAGATCGGTGTCAAAACTTGCATCGGCGTAACCCTTCTGACGAACCTTTTGTCACTTCCATAATCGAGAAACATATCCTTATTCCACTAAGGATAATTTTGACCATTGTCTATGATCTACTCCTAGATCACTATTGTACTCCTTGCCAAACTTCGGTGTAGGGTATACAATAGATCTGGTACACAGACATGGCATACTTTATAGAACCTATGGCCAAGGCATAGGGAATGACTTTCATTCTCTTTCTATCTTCTGCAGTGGTCGGGTTTTGAGTCTTACTCAATTTCACACCTTGTAACACAGGCAAGAACTCTTTCTTTGGTGTTCCATTTTGAACTACTTCAAAATCTTGTCAAGGTATGTACTCATTGAAAAAACTTATCAAGCGTCTTGATCTATCTCTATAGATCTTGATGCTCAATATATAAGCAACTTCACGAGGTCTTTCTTTGAAAAACTCCTTTCAAACACTCCTTTATGCTTTGCAGAATAATTCTACATTATTTCCGATCTACAATATGTCATTCACATATACTTATCGAAATGTTGTAGTGCTCCACTCACTTTCTAGTAAATCGAGGCTTCACCATAAGTCTATACAAAACTATATGCTTTGATCAACTCATCAAGCGTATATTCTAACTCGAGATGCTTGCAGTCCATAGATGGATCATTGGAGCTTGCACACTTTGTTAGCTCCCTTTGGATCGAAAAAACCTTCTGGTTGCATCATATACAACTCTTCTTTAATAACTCCATTATGGAATGCAGTTTTTACATCCATTTGCCAAATTTCATAAATTGTGGCAATTGCTAACATGATTCGGACAGACTTAAGCATCGCTACAGTTGAGAAAATCTCATTGTAGTCAACATCTTGAACTTTGTCAAAAACCTTTTTCGACAAGTCTAGCTTTGTAGATAGTAACACTACTATCAGCGTCCGTCTTCCTCTTGAAGATCCATTTATTTTCTATGGCTTGCCGATCATCGAGCAAATCCATCAAAGTCCATACTTTGTTCTCATACATGGATCATATCTCAGATTTCATGGCCTCAAGCCATTTTGTGGAATCTGGGCTCATCATCGCTTCCTCATAGTTCGTAGGTTCATCATGGTCTAGTAACATGACTTCGAATAGGATTACCGTACCACTCAGTGCGGATCTCACTCTGGTTTACCTCGAGATTCGGTAGTAACTTGATCTGAAGTTACATGATCATCATCATTAGCTTCCTCACTAATTGGTGTAGTAGTCACGAGGAACAGATTTACGTGATGAACTACTTTCAATAAGGGAGAAGGTACAATTACCTCATCAAGTTCTACTTTCCTCCCTCACTTCTTTGAGAGAAACTCCTTCTCTAGAAAGGATCCATTTCTTAACAATGAATGTCTTGCCTTGGATCTGTGATAGAAGGTGTACCCAACAATTTCCTTTGGGTATTCTATGAAGCGCACTTCTCGATTTGGGTTTGAGCTTATCGGGATGAAACTTTTCACATAAGCATCGCAGCCCCAAACTTTAAGAAAGCGACAACTTTGGTTTCTTGCTAAACCACAGTTCATATAGTGTCGTCTCAGCAGTTTAGATGGTGCCCTATTTAGCGTGAATGCAGCTGTCTCTAATGCATGATCCCAAAAGCGATATTGGTAAATCGGTAAGAAACATCATAGATTGTACTATATCCAATAAAATGCGGTTATGGCGTTCGGACACACCATTATGATGTGGTGTTCGGTGGCATGAATTTGTGAAACTATTCCACATTGTTTTAATTGAAGACCAAACTTCGTAACTCAAATATTTGTCTCGCGATCGGATCGTAGAAACCTTATTTTCTTGTCACGATGATTTTCCACTTCACTCTGAAATTCTTTGAACCTTTCAACTATTTAGGACTTATGTTTCATCAAGTAGATATACCCATATCTGCTCAAATCATCTGTGAAGGTCAGAAAATAACGATACTCACCATGAGCCTTAACACTCATTGGATCGCATACATCGGTATGTATTATTTCCAATAAGTCGGTTGCTCGCTCCTTTGTTCGGAGAAGCGGAGTCTTAGTCATCTTGCCCATGAGGCATGGTTATAAGCATCAAGTGATTCATAATCAAGTGATTCCAAAATCCCATCGGCATGGAGTTTCTTCATCGCTTTACATAATATGACCTAAGCGGCGATTGCCACAAATAAGTTGCACTATCATTATTAACTTTGCATCTTTTGGTTTCAATATTATGAATATGTGTATCACTACGATCGAGATCCAATGAACCATTTTCATTGGGTGTGTAACCATATAAGGTTTTATTCATGTAAGCAGAACAACAGTTTATTCTCTTACTTAAATGAATAACCGTATTGCAATAAACACGATCAAATCATATTCATGCTCAGCAAACACCAAATAACATTTATTTAGGTTCAACACTAATCCGAAAGTATAGGGAGTGTGCGATGATGATCATATCAATCTTGAAACTACTTTCAACACACATCATCACTTCACCCTTAACTAGTTTACATTTATACGCAACTCCGTTTGAGTTACTACTCTTAGCGAACCGATTACCAAATACCGAGGGTTGCTATAAACACTAGTAAAGTACACATCAATAACATGTATATCAAATATACCTTTGTTCACTTTGCCATCCTTCTTATCCACCAAATATTTGGGGCAGTTCCGCTTCGATGACCATTTCCTTTGTAGTGTAAGCACTTAGTTTAGGGCTTTGGTTCAGCTTTGGGCTTCTTCGTGGGAGTGACAACTTGCTTGTCAATCTACTTGAAGTTCCTTTCTTTCCTTTGCCCTTTTCTTGAAACTAGTGGTCTTGTCAACCATCAACACTTGATGCTCTTTCTTGATTTCTACCTTCGTCGATTTCAACATCACGAAGAACTCGGGAATCATTTTCATCATCCCTTGCATACTATAGTTCATCACGAAGTTCTACTAACTTGGTGATGGTGACTAGAAAATTCATCAATCACTATCTTATCGGAAGATTAACTCCCACTTGATTCAAGCGATTGTAGTACCGGACAATCGAGCACATGCTCACTAGTTGGCGATTCTCCTCCATCTTTTAGCTATAGAACTTGTTGGAGACTTCATATCTCTCAACTCGGGTATTTGCTTGAAATATTAACTTCAATTCTGGAACATCTCATATGGTCCATGATGTTCAAAACATCTTTGAAGTCGATTCTAAGCCATAAAGCATGGTGCACAAAACTATCAAGTAGTCATCATATTGAGCTAATAGCGTTCATAGCGTCGCATACGCTCCTGCAATAGGTCTGTCACCTAGCGGTGCATTAAGGACATAATTCTTACGTGCAGCAATGAGGATAAACCTCGGATCACGGATCAAATCCGCATCATTGCTACTAACATTTTTCAACACAATTTTCTCTAGGAACATATCAAAATAAACATATGAAAGCAACAACGCAAGCTATTGATCTTACAACATAATTTGCAAAATACTACGGGACTAAGTTCATGATAAATTTAAGTTCAATTAATCATATTACTTAAGAACTCCCACTTAGATAGACATCTCTCTAGTCATCTAAGTGATCCGTGATCCAAATCAACTAAACCATAACCGATCATCACGTGAGATGGAGTAGTTTTCAATGGTGAACATCTTATGTTGATCATATCTACTATATGATTCACGCTCGACCTTTCGGTCTCCGTGTTCGAGGCCATATCTGCATATGCTAGGCTCGTCAAGTATAAACTGAGTATTCTGCGTGTGCAAAACTGGCTTGCACCCGTTGTAGATGGACGTAGAGCTTATCACCCGATCATCACGTGGTGTGCAGGCACGACGAACTTTGGCAGCGGTGCATACTCGGGAGAACACTTCTTGATAATTTAGTGAGAGATCATCTTATAATGCTACCGTCGATCAAAGCAAGATAAGATGCATAAAGGATAAACATCACATGCAAATCAATATAAGTGATATGATATGGTCATCATCATCTTGTGCCGTGATCTCCATCTCGCAGCACCACCATGATCACCATCGTCACCGTAGCGACACCTTGATCTCCATCGTAGCATCGTTGTCGTCTCGCCAATCTTATGCTTCTCGACTATCGCTACCGCTTAGTGATAAAGTAAAGCATTACGAGCGTTGCATTGCATACAATAAGCGACAACCATATGGCTCTGCCGATTGCCGATAACCGGTTACAAAACATGATCATCTCATACAATAAAATATAGCATCACGTCTTGACCATATCACATCACAACATGCCTGCAAAAACAAGTTAGGCGTCCTCTACTTTGTTGTTGCAAATTTTACGTGGCTGCTACGGGCTTAAGCAAGAACCAATCTCACCTCGCATCAAAACCACAGCGATACTTTGTCAAATAGACTCCGTTTAACCTTCTCAAGGACGGGCGTATGCACTCGGTTCAACTAAAGTGAGAGAGCAGACACCCGCCGGTCACCTTTAAGCAGCGAGTGCTCGTGGCGGTGAAACCAGTCTCGCGTAAGCGTCTGGCGTAATGTCGGTCAGGCGCTTCATCTCACAATACCGCTGAACAAAGTATGACATGCTGGTAGGTAGTATGACTTGTATCGCCCACAACTCACTTGTGTTCTACTCGTGCAAAACATCAAACCATAAAAACCTAGGCTCGGATGCCCTTTGTTGGGGAGCGTAGTAATTTCAAAAATTTCCTCGCACGCAAGATCATGGTGATGTATAGCGAGAGGGAGAGTGTTGTCTCGTACCCTCGTAGACCGAAGCGGAAGCGATCTGGCGTAGAGGAAGTAGTCGTCGTTCTCCTCGCGATCCGACCGATCCGCGCGCGTTACTCCGGCGCCCGAGTTCTTGACACACGTACAGCTCGATGGCGTCCCTCGTACTCGATCCAGCCGAGTGTGGGGAGAGTTCCGTCGACCTGACGGCGTGGTGGCGATCTTGATGTTCTACCGGCGCGGGCTTCGCCTAAGCAGCGACGATATGACGAGGTGGAATATGGTGGAGGGGCGCGCTGCGGCTAAGAGCGATCCGTAGATCAAACTTGTGTGTCCTAGGGTGCCCCCTGCCCCGTATATAAAGGAGCAGGGGTGGGGGCGGCCGGCCAGAGGAGGCGCGGAGAGTCCTACTCCCAGGGGTAGGATTCCCCCTCAATCCTAGTTGGAATAGGATTGGGGGAGGGAAGAGAGAGGGGCGCCGCCCCCTTTCCTAGTCCTAGTAGGACTAGGGGAAGGGGCGCAGCCTGACCACCTAGGGCCCTCCTTTCTCCTTTCCACCAAGGCCCACTAAGGCCCATATAGTTCCGGGGTTCGGTAACCTCCGGTACTCGATAAATTCGATTTCACGGAACCATTCGAACTCAAATATAGGCTTCAATATATCAATCTTTATGTCTCGACCATTTGAGACTCCTCGTCATGTCCGTGATCACATCAGGGACTCGAACTTCTTGGTACATCAAAATACATAAACTCATAATATAGCGTCATGAAACCTTAAGCGTGCGGACCCTACGGTTCGAGAACAATGTAGACATGACCGAGACCGTCTCGGTCAATAACCAATAAGCGGGACCTGGATGCCCATATTGGCTCCTACATATTCTCTGAAGATCTTTATCGGTCGGACCGCATAACAACATCGTTGTTCCCTTTGTCATCGGTATGTTACTTGCAGAGATTCGATCGTCGGTATCAATACCTAGTTCAATCTCGTTACGGCAAGTCTCTTTACTCGTTCCGTAATACATCATCTCACAACTAACTCATTAGTTGTAATGCTTGCAAGGCTTAAGTGATGTGTATTACCGAGAGGGCCGAAGATACCTCTCAGAGCAATCGGAGTGACAAAACCTAATCTCGAAATCGCCAACCCAACATCGCCTTTGGAGACACTGTAGTACTCCTTTATAATCACCCGATTCGTTGTGGCGTTTGGTAGCACCAAAGTGTTCCTCCGGTAAGCAGGAGTTGCATAATCTCATAGTTATAGGAACATGTATAAGTCATGGATAAAAGCGGTAGCAACATACTAAGCGATCGTGTGCTAAGCTAACGGAATGGGTCATGTCAATCAGATCATTCAACTAATGATGTGACCTTGTTAATCAAATAACAACTCCTTGTTCATGGTTAGGAAACATAACCATCTTTGATTAACAAGCTAGTCAAATAGAGGCATACTAGTGACACTCTGTTTGTCTATATATTCACACATGTATTATGTTTCGGTTAATACAATTCTAGCATGAATAATAAACATTTATCATGATATGAGGAAATATATAATAACTTTATTATTGCCTCTAGGGCATATTTCCTTCAATGTGGTTGGGACTTTGACTTAATTTGGCTGAGCGTCTTGTCTCGCCGGGTGAGGTGAAAATCAAAGATGATCGGATTCCCGATTTAAAAGCGGCTTTGAAAACCGCAGGCGAAAAGCGGAAAGGCCAAAAAGAGTTAACGGTGCCTTGACCGGCTCTTTGAAGAAGTGAAGGAAAGTATGAAGAAAAAGCCGGGGCGATGCGGGCCCTTTGAAAACCAATTTGATCAAGCAGGCGGAAAATCTTTGAAGCGCCTTTAAACCCGGTGGTGAAAGATCGGCGGCCGTAAAGCGGCAAGTAACATTCTATAGCAGCAATCTTTGGTAAGTCTCTTTGAACAGTTGTGATGTGTGACCTTTTTGTGTCATTGCTCCGATTTGAAACTAACCGTTCTTGTTGAAACCGCGGTTGGGCACAAATGATGTTGCGGAAGAAAGCGAAGGCTGTCTATACCTTGGTAGAACAGTTATCAGGAACTGGCGCATCATCACCCAATGTCACATAACAATCCGGCGCCTTCTTTGATTCAAGATACTCAAACGGTTCCATGCTCCCGCCCGGATTGAAGAGGTGAAAAAATTCTTTCCGGGAGCCATCAGCCCAATCGAGCCAAAGGCACAGGTCGGTTTTGATCCCGTGGAAGCAGCTCAAAGGCTATCCGGTGAAAGAAGATGGCTCGATTTAGGAAGATTTCGGGCAATAAACCGTGCGATGCGCCCGCTGGCTTGTCGGTTGGCGAAGGCTGACTTAGAGCATTATCAAGCGCAATACAATGATCAAAACAAGGATTACCCGCCTTTGAAGCGGAAAACTTGATCCCCAAATCCGTATGTATACTTCGCTCGATATTGAACCGTCTTCTCGATCCACGAAACTTTTCCAAGCGCTAATGGAATCCGGGGACCCTTTGTGGATTTCCAGCCAATGGGTAGAGATGAAGAGGCTAAGGCGGGGAGGATGAAGCGGAAACTTGAGCCGTTGGCGGTTCAAACATTCTGTTAATGGGCGGTTTGCCCAAGAACAATGATCTCACTTGGGCACCGTGTTGCCTTGTAATAACTTTAGTTAAAACTTTCTTGCCTGAATATGCCCGTGCATAAGTTGAAACTTTGTTTGATTCATACTCCCTGCAACCGAAAAGTTGGAACCTCGGTGGCGGTGATACCGCCGCCCGGTTTATAATATTCAATATATATATATATTCGAAAATCAATAAGTATGGATACAAATACCGCCGTGTCCGGGCATGAAGTGGGTAGCCAAACTTGAACGGAGGCCTTAAAACCATGACCGTCCGGGAATAATCTCCCATATAAGTCTTGAATGAAAAACAAGCCCCTTGTTATTCCATGATGATGAACAGGAAGAAGGTAAACCGGGCGGATAAAACTCCGATTAATACCAAACCGTGTCTGTCGGTTTGTGGTGACAGTTGAACCGGATAAAAATATTTGTCGGGTTAAAAAAGCAAACAAAAATGAATACCAATTATGTGAAAATATGGCAACAAAGGCAATAACTCTTTGCAAAGAAAAGCTTCATGGAGCTGGTTGGATGGCATTACCATGGGCGGCCAAACCCCGAGGATGGTGCTAATCGGCCGAGGTCAAAAAGACTCTTTAATCGCTGGCCAAGTGGCATGACATTGGTTCTTCGACCAAGCCCCCAAATGACTAACCCTATTGGCCGAAAGAAGGTGACCGGTTAGCGTGACCGTGTCCCCAAATGATCTGGTGGCTTTTCGCCTATCAAAGGTGTTGCATTGGTTGGGACCGACCAAGCCCCCAAGTGATAAATATAAATGTCAAGGGTCCGGGCCGCTTTAAAAAGAAACACTCCATGTAACCACGCATGATAAGAAAAGGCGAGACCCCTTTAAGGGAGGCTCCGGTTTTATTATATCGAAGATAATATAACATTGTCATGATATGTACAATAAAGCCGAGCCGATGACTCAAGTGTAGTAAGGCGAAGATGAGCTATATTCCACGGCCTATTGGTCTCCTCCTCGATGTCACTGAGTCTTGGCGGCTCTCGAATATCAATCGGATAGTATGATCCATTGTGTAGATTCTTCTTGGACCACAAAGGTCCTTCCCAAGGTGGGGATAACTTGTGCATATCTTGCGGTCTTGGATGAGGCAAGCACCAAATCTCCTTCTTGAAAGCTCCGGTTTTAACCGGCGGTTGTGATAACGGCGAAGATCTTCTTTGGTAAATCACCGAGCGGCGGCTGCCATATCCGCTCCTCATCCAATAGGTCCAAAAGCGTCCTGCCGTTTGCCTCGTTGTCGCTTCAACATAAGCCGCTACCGGGAATCGTGCGGATATCGGGGAAGGCGGCCTCCGCTCCGTGACCATAAGCGGTGTAACCCGGTGGACGGTTTGGCGTGTATTGATACTCCGCCCGATGGTAGCTCTTCAACCCACACCGGTGTTCTCTTGCGGCCAAGTGGGTTTGATGCCTCGTAAAATCTCTTGATTAAGCGCTTACGCCTTTTTGATGAACTGCCATTTGTTGCCGCATCACACTTTGGCGGCGGGTTCCTTCAACCCACTTGGGAATTTGTCCCACTTTGCCACCCAATAGGTGGGTCTTCTTATCCTTGGATCGTTTAAAGGGTCCAACCATATCCAGCCCCCAAGTCATGCGGCCCACGTTATTGGGATCATCCTCAATTCTTGTGCGGTACATGAACGCCGGAAAATTTCGACATCCATCACCCGTTTAACCAAGTCCTCCGCATCGGGTGGGCGATCAACGATAAAATCCGTGGGGCGCCTTCCAGGGGACTTTGAACGGCGTGATGTCCACAATCCTTCATGGATTTCTCTTAAATTTCCACAGCCCCTCGAAACCGCGTTGAAACATACGATACCTTTGCAATGATGCAACTCACCAAAGAATCGTCATAGATTGTGGCGCCGGATTATCATGCGGCGAACCTCATCTTCGGCAACTCCCCTCGAGTCATATCCAGAGGAAAGGTCCAATCCGAATAGCATTAATGCCCCTGGCCCTCCGGATGGGAATAGCCAAATCCGCTTCACCGGGGTGGACGGGGTTGTGCAAGGCGTCCAAAAGACATTAAGGCAGGACGGTTCTGGCGAAACCCCGGCAAAGCGTCGCCCTTCTTCCCGATCCACATGATCCACTTGATAGCCCTTGAAGCAACCTGCGATATTATCCACTTCTCGACGATATCGGCCATGGCGGGTCCTTAGAGTCCCAAGTGCGGATACTTCGAGCCACCGGGTCGAGTCACCAAAGCACTTAACCCAAAGTTCATCTCCTTAGCCATCCGGGAACCATGGAGCAAGGCCGTTACTCAGTTGCATTATTAGTACAAGGGAACATTAAGCGGAGGCGTAACAAAACTTATCACCTCGTGGGGAAGTTAAGCCTCGGCCCCGAGCCTTCAACTCGGATCCGTCGAAATGAATAGTCGGTATGTGTGATCGGCCTCCTCTGGCGGTTGTAACTCCGTCCGGTCATTAATAAAATCAACAAGCGTGACTTCAACTTTGGCTGCGTGGTATATACTTTAGTCCATGGCCCAAGCTCGATGGCCCATTTGCAATCCGGCGATCGCCTCCGGTTCGTATGATATCACCCAAAAGCTGAACTAACCCGTGATAGGGTGCCCTTGGAAATATTGCCGGTTTCCTGGCCATAAAAACACCATAGACTAACCACGCCTCACGGATACCTTTGTTTGGACTCGATAAGCACCTCACGATATAATAAACCGGCCGTTGAACGGATACTCCTTGCCTTCCTCCTTGCGCTCTACCACAATGGCCCGCTTCTTGCTTTCGAGCATTGGCTGCCACATATAAAACAACGGTTCCTTGTCCGGGAACGCCAAAGAACAGGGATTGGGCCAATTGCCGCTTTAGATCCTCAAATGCTTCGTCCTTTGGACTCGACAAAATTATCTTCTTCCTCCATACGGTATAAGGGATGGCTTTTCTCCGGTAATAAACCGGCTCAACATCATTAGGCCCCGCTAAACATAATTGATACCTTGGTTTAGCCAAAGGAAGTAATAGCTGTAATTTTCTCGGATTAGCCTCAATTCCTCTTTAGACACGAAAACCCCAATAACCACTGGGAACACCAAAAAACACTTGGCGGATTAAGCATCATCTTGTAAATCCAAAGTTGTGAAGGTTTCCTTCAAATCTTCCACTAGTGTCTCCTTTTGTCTTGATTTCACCACAATATCATCCACATAAGCATGTACATTCGGGCCGATCTTGTATGTAGGCAATCTTACCCCTGATAAATGCCGGGCTTTTGAGCCCAAAAGGCATAGATACAATGAAAACTCCAAGGGAGTTATAAATGCTGTCTTCTCCTGGTCCTTAGCGCCCATTTTGATCGATGATATCCATGCATCCAAAAACAACGCTCCATCCTGCCGTGGCATCAATAATCGATCAATGCGGGGGAGGCGGATCTGCTGGACAAGCTTTGTTAAGATCTTGTAGTCCACACACACCCAAAGTGCCATTTTTCTTAAGGCCAGCACCGGATTAGCAAGCCACCGGATGAAACACCTCAATGATAAAGCCAGCCCAAAAGCCGGCTACTTCCTCTCCAATGGCCTTGCGCCTTTCTTAGTTAAACCGGCGGAGGCTGTTTCACGGTTTTTAGGATCCCATTAAGTGTGTGCTCGGCGAGTTCCCTCGGTACACAGGCATGTCGGGCGGCTTCCATGCAAAGATATCCGGTTCTCACGGATGAACCGATGGCGGCTTTCCTTTGGGATCCAGGTTTGGCAACAGGTGAACTGCTTGGATGAATGCCGCACGAAGTCAACAAGCGGTCTCTTTCCGATTTAAACTTTAGATCCGATTCATGCTCCGTAGTTTGCTTCTTCAAAGGGTCATATCTGCGGATCAACATTGTCCTATAGAACTTCAACTCCTCCGGGTACGAGACCGCCTCGCATGGTGCCAGCCTTCCTCCACATTCCAAAGCAACTTCAGGGCTTCCATACCGTTATCGTTCCCGTAACCCGGCATTTTGAGCTGCAAGTAGAATAATAACAAGGTCGTGCCATGAACTTAATAAGCCGGCCGCCCAAACAAAGGCATGAATGGACTCGGATTTTCACCACTTCAAAAGTTAGCTTTTGGGCCAGGGAATGTGCTTTGTCTCCAAAAGCCACATCGGGGCTATCTTACCAGGAGGATAAAGCATTTCCGGTACTACAACCATGGAACAAGTATTGGGCGGTCCGAGATCCTTGTCGGGAGACCCATGCGGAAGAAAGTTTCATAGTATAATATTTAATCTTTCCTTCCTCCATCCATAAGCACCTTAGTGAACTTATAGCCCCCCACGGGTCTACCGGCAATGCCGGTTCCGGATTATCAACCGGGGGATTGTAACGCCCTGTTGGCTATATCTCCCATGTCGGAACGACTTAGAGGCATAACGCATTGAAAGCAATGTCACAAGTGAGGTAATCTTGGCACAATCCATGTAATACATAAGGGAAAAGATACATAGTTGGCTTCGGTTGCCACTTCACACAATACATAAATAAACATCCATCATCCATTACACTCAAGGTCCGACTCTGGAACCAAAATAAAAGAAAATACCCCACATGCCCGGATCCCATCGCTAGCCCGGGCTCCCTACTAATGTCCGGAAATGAAACATAATAACGACCAAGTGCCTCATCATATTCCCACTTCAGCTCGGTTTGCCATCCTTGGGGCATCACCGGTACTCTTTTTGAATCTTGAGCCACGGGTTTCACAATCTCACACCCAAGATCAAAATATTTAAGCAAGGGAAGGCGGTGTCAAAAGGATGGGATGCAACAGCGACTAACATATATGGTGGCTTACATAAAAAAGGCGAGAAGAAAGAAAGCACGCTGGCTAGTAGGATCAAAAGTGATCCTAAGCCCCGTCAAACATAACTCCAACACCGTGTTCACTTCCGGACTCCGCCGAAGAGACCATCAGGTTAATACGGTTGATGTATTTTAATTAAAATTAACCGGGTTTTCTACAAGGACATTAACAAATTCCCATCTGCCTCATAACGCGGGCACGGCTTTGAAGATAATACCTGGGGTGTCCCAACAAGCCCATAACAAGCTCTCCGATCAACGAAGGAATAAACCTTCACCCAAACACTCCGATCGGACTGGTATTCGGTACATCAAGACATTTGACAATGGTAAAACTAAACCAGCAAACCTCCCGAATGTGGCAAATCCCGATAGGACCAATTCTCTTTCTCGGGGGCACCGGATGAACACTTTGGCAATAGAAAGATACCCCAAGTTGCCTCGAGGCGGCCGCAAAGTGGCTCTAGTTTGGACCAACACTCGGAGGAGCATTGGCCCGGGGGGCTAAAATAAAGATGACCCTCGGGCTCCGGAAAACCCAAGGGAAAAAGGGGTGTAGGTGGCAAATGGTAAAACCAAGGTTGGGCCTTCTTTGGAGGAGTTTTATTCAAAGCCCGGAATCAAGGGGTCCCATAAATCACCCGGCGTGGAGCATAAAATCAAGGAACATAACACCGGTATGGCGGAAACTAGGGTGGCGGGAGTGGAACAAAACACGGGCATAAGGCCGCCTTCCACCCTTTACCAAGTATATAGATGCATTAATTAAAACAATAGATATTGTGATATCCCAAAATATCCATGTTCCAACAAGGAACAAACTTCATCTTCATTGACTAGCGCTATAAGAGGGAGCAAAAGCGGTAACATAGCCAAAAACGGTTTGCTAGGACATGGGTGGTTAGAGGTTGACATGGCAATATGGGTGGCATGATATAGCAAGTGGTAGGATAATAGGCATAGCAAAAGCGAGCATCTAGCAAGCAAAAGATAGAAGTGATATCGAAGGTATGGTCATCTTGCCAAAGGTTTCGAGTTGTCGAAGGCTTGATCTTCGTGGCGTTCTCAACAGGTTCCTCGTTCACGTTCCGTCTCGGCTCTACCCAAAGCAAGAACACAAGCAGGGAACCACAATCAAACAAGGAACAATGCACAAGCAATATGATCAAACATGACATGCGATCCGAGATTGATATCAATGCATATTGTGCTCGGAAGGAAAATGATGAACCGGGCATCAACTTGGCAAACCAAGTATGCCGCTGGAAAGATGAGATGATTTGGTTGAAATCGATATAAAGATCACGGAATGGGATGCACGGTTTGCAAATGACAAACAAAACAAGAATGGCGCAAATCTGCGTTTAACGATGCTACTTAGCATAACAAGAAACTATCTGCACCCCAACATAAAAACAAAGCATATGGCGCGATCTACGAGATGCTTAACAAAAGAGGAACACTGAGCTACGGCTAAATCACATCATAACATGTTCAAACAAGCATGGTGAAAGTGCTCAAAATATCGGTTCCGGACTTGGTGAAAATACTAACATGCGGGAATTAACATCGGGAAGGCATGTTTAGAGCAAACAAACAACTTACAGGAACTTATAATAGCAAAACAAGGCATGACATGATTCTACTCAAAGCATATATCAATAGTCCCTTACTGACCATAAGCCAAAAAGGACCTTAGAAATGATGGCACCCATGTAAACATTGCAAGTTTTATTACAGATTTCAGACTTAGCGAAAAAACTGGGCATGGCAAAAACAGTTAACGGTAGGCATGTTTGAGCTCGATGCACTCACTACAGAGCATCTCGATAAACTAAGCATACACCCATAAGAAGACATGGCATAGGAGCTATACATGGCAAGAACAACATCATAGCATACGGATCAACTTCTAGCGACCCGTGAAAATTGAATCTCATGCAAACAATCTGCCGGAAACATTTTCAAGCAAAAGTAGAGCACGAAAATGACATGCTAGACTACTCCATAAATGCCAACAAAGGCATGGAGGATGAAACACATCCATATGTTCAAAACACCCTTACTGATCATGCTCAAAAAGGGCATAGATCTCTCTGTAACAACATGAACATTGGCATAAAAATAAAACAGGACAAGACTTGGTGAAATCACTAAGTTCCGAAAAACAACAACATCATCCCTACTTTGCATGCTTGTTCTAGTCCAACACATAACTCCAAAAATACATGGAAAACCCCTGGAAAGATGGCATGGCAATGTTCAACTCACATGTAGGACTCAAGTTCATAGGGTGCACACATAAATCATGGCAAAAATGACAAAAACTCGAACTGATAAGATTTGGAAACTAACGATCTGAAGCCTTCTTAACAGCATTTCCGGGCTCAAGATGAGCTCAAATGCAAATGATGCAATGGAATGAAATGATGTACTCTTGAGACGAACAATTTGACATATTTACGCCCGGCGGGCCACGGGTGCGGAGATGTGATGCTATGAAAAGCCGAAAATAATCAAAAAAATACTAACAAGGGAAAAGAAATCAACCAGGGATTTCGGATCGGATCCGGTCGGAGCTTTCCGGGAGCTAGTCCCAAGGAAGCCCGGAAACCTTGGGGCGCCAATGGCGGAACAATTGCGGTGGGAGAAGCGGCCCGTAGTCGTAATGTTGTGGCCCTGGCCAAGGCTGGCCAGCCGGCAGCCGGAAGGCCCAAAGGGCGGCGAAAGCCCAGAACCAGCGGCCCGGGAAAGGCCCGGGCGGAAACCCAGGGGAGCTGGCCCAGCTCTTGGCCCAGCCCGGTGGCGGAGTTCGTCGTGGCCGGACGGGCGGCCGGGAGAAAAACTGGTTTCATCGGAAATTTGGGGAGGGTCTTTAAATAGGCATAGAGGGCTAGGAGAGTCCAAATGGGGTGTAGTTTTCGCCCCCACGATCGTGATCAGCCCGAGGACATGGAAGGGAGTTAGATGGGTTATTGGGCTGTTTTGGAGGGTTGTTGGGCTGCAACTCAAAAGAGGCCTTTCGGGCGGTTAACCGTTGGAGTACCAACGAACTCCAAATGACCCGAAACTTGCGGGGTCTACGGTGCTATACCGGGCCAGGCAAGGCTCGATCCATTCCGGGAATGTTCAACACCGCACATGGAAAAAGGACAAGAGGGGTGCAAAGGGAACATAGGAGTGTCGGATTCAAAAGCAGACAACGGGGAAAATGCTCGGATGCATGAGGCGAACACGTATAAATGAGATGCACATGATGACATGATATGAGATGCATGACATGGACAAAATGCAAAAGCGAAAACAAAACCCAACCACGGGGAATATCATATCACATATCCGAAAATGGCAAGAGTTGGAGTTACAAATATGGAAAGTTACATCCGGGGTGTTACAACACTCCACCACTACAAGAGGATCTCGTCCGAGATCTAGGACTGAAAGAACTCGGATATTCGGACGGAGGTGATCCTCGCGCTCCGGTGGCTTCTCGGTCGGAATGGTGTGACCACTTTACTTTCGGAATTTGATTGACTTGTTGCGAGTCTTGCGCTCGGTTTCTTCAAGAATAACAGCAGGTGCTCATGATAAGAGATCTTCTTGGAGGTCAATTTCTTCAAAGTTGATAGTGCGCTCGGGAATCTTGAAGCACTTGCGGAGCTGTGACCGTGAAACACATCGTAGCGTTTGCAAAGTTGGATGGAAGCTCAAGTTGATGGCGAGATCGCCTCTTTTGCCAATGATCTTGAAAGGACCCACGTATCTAGGGCAAGCTTCCTTTGATACGAGCGGCAGTACCTTTCATTGGAGAGCGGAGGTAGACATGGTCTCCGATTTCAAAAGCCACATCCGGTGCTTGTCATCATAATAGCCCTTGCGCGATTCGCGGCTTTAAGATTCTCACGAATGACTTTGCACATTTCTTGACCGTGATCAAGTCGTTGCCAAAAGTTGGCGTTCACTTCTCGGACCAATTGAGAGAATCGGCACTTTACGCCATAGAGAATTTGAATGGGGCCTTGCGAACTTGGAACTGTTGTTGTAGGAGAACTTCGGCATATGGAAGACCTCTTCCACTTCATGCCAAAGAAATGACACAAGCCACGAGCATATCTTCAAGGATTTGATTGATTCGCTCGACTTGGCCACTTGTTTGAGGATGGCTGTCTTGAAAGCAGATGTTGGTGCCCATGGCCTGAAAGAATCGAACTTAGAAGTGAAGATGCTTCCAGGTCGAAGAGATCAATTGTGGAATCCGTGCAAGGAGACAATTCGAGGTGTATAGCTCTGCCGGTGAGCTGCTGTGATAGATTCTTTGGGAAGAAAATGAGCCACTTTAGTAAGCTTGTCAATGACAGAAGATAGCATCATTTCCACGCTTGGACTTAGGAAATCCAGTCACGAAGTCCATCTCGATATGATCAAACTTCCATTCCGGAATAGCAAGAGGTTGGAGGAGACCAGCTGGTCTTTGGTGTTACCTTTCACCTTGCGGACATCACATTCATTCACAATTGAGCAATTTCTCGCTTCATTCGAGTCCACCATTTGCTTGAGGTCATGGTACATCTTCGTACTTCGGGATGAATGGATAGAAGAGAATTGTGTGCCTCATTCATGATGACTTTTCTCAGATCGCCTTTAGGAACCCTTCGATCCTCAAAGAAAAAGTGTCTTTGTCATCAGCGATAGCACTTGTATTTAAATGCCCTTGTCAATACCACGTTTCACTTTCTTCACCATGGTATCCGAAGTTGAGCCTCACGAATTTGATCTTCCAAAGTAGGAGAGACTATGAGGTTGGCAAGAAATCCTTGAGGAACAACTTGAAGATTCACTTGGAAAGCTTCACAAAGATCCGTTGGAAGGGCTTGAGAATTAAGCTTGTTGCAATAAGCCTTTCGCTCAAGGCATCTGCAATCACATTGCCTTGCGAGGTATATTCAATACTTGGATTGTACTCTTGAATCATTTCGACCCATCGAGTTTGCACGAGGTTGAGGTTTGGTTGAGTGAAGATATACTTGAGACTCTTGTGATCGGTGAAAATGTCCACTTTCCTTCCCAACAAGAGATGTCTCCATGTTATCAATGCATGGACAATGCCGCCAACTCGAGATCGTGAGTGGGGTAGTTCTTTTCGTTGGGCTTCTGGCGGAGAGGTATAGGCCACAACCTTCTTCTCTTGCATTAACACAACACGAGACCTTGCAAGGAAGCATCACGAAAACTTGAATGGCTTGGATTCATCGGGAGGAGGCGGGGGCTGTAACTAACTTCTCTTTGAGGGTATTGAAAGCGACATCACACTCGGCGTCGGACATACTTGACATGCTTGGAGGTTGGAAAGAGGCTTTGCAATCTTGGAGAAGTTCTCAGCGAATCTTGACAATAGCTTGCAAGACCAGAAAACTGCGAGATGCTTGACGATCGAGGAGGTTCCCAATTCAGGCGAAGACACCTTCTCGGGATTAACAACGATTCCCTTGGCGGAGATGATATGACCAAGATAAAGAACTTCATCAAGCCAGAACTCACATTTGGAAAACTTCGCATAAATTGATGCCTCTGAGCTTATCGAGCACCAATCGCAAATGTTTGGCATGATCACCTTGTTCTTGGAAAGACCAAAATATCATCGAGATACACCAAGGCGAAATCATTTGTGTAGGGGTTGAAGATAAAGTTCATCATGCGAGAGAAAGTTGGAGGAGCATTGACAAGGCGAAAGACATGACGGTATATTCATAAGAACCAAAGCTTTTACGAATCTTTGTCTTGGGAATATCTTGTTCACGAATCGAATCATGATAACCCATCGAGGTCAAGCTTGGAGAATACTTTAGCACCTTTGAGTTGCTCGAATAGCTCATTGATGTTGGGAAGTGGATACTTGTTCTTGATTGTCTTCTTGTTCAATGGCGGTAATCAACACAAAGTCGGTCCGTGCCATCCTTCTTGGACAAAAGAACTCCACATCCCCATGGAGATGAACTTCGGTGATCAAACCCAGGGCGCTCTTGTTCATCGAGCCTTCTTCAATTCTTTCAGCTCCTTGGGCCAAGCTTGTGGGGCGGCCAAGCGGGTTGTGCGGGCTCAAGATCGATTTAATTGGGGCGATGGGAGCATACCGGAAGTCTTCGGAAAGACATCTTGGTATCCAAAGCGGGAATTTGAGAGATAGCATCAATTCGCCCTTCCATTGAGAGAAAACAACGAATGGTTTCATCCGGCGGCATAGATGATAACATCCTCGGAATGGAATTGAATTTGTGGCGCACAATCAAGTTGAGCCTTGTCTTTGAAAGCCATCCATCCGAAATTAGATCAATATCAGTCACCAAGAACAATTGGTTTGCAATCTATATGCCCATCTTGATAGAAACATCAGGACACAATTATTAGATGTCATTTGCTTGGGGACACAATCTTCAAGGGCAGGAATCTTTGTCACAAACTCATGCTTTGCAACAAAAGGTCTTGAAATGAAAGCGATGCCGATTCAAATAAGACTTTTGGGAATATCATTAAGGAAGAACCCATGATCACATCGAAGAATTCTGCTTGGCTGCATTCATCATATTCACCTTTGCATACTTGGGATTATGCTTGACCTGCATTGCTTGAAGACCTCCAAGGAGGAGGGGCGCCTTTGGTTATGGCATTTGTTGCATAGTGACCCTTTTGGCACTTTTGCAGGTCACCTCTGAGGCGGGACGGTGATAAGCATTTGACCTTGGAGCTTGAGGCTGAGACTTGTTAAGTAGCTTGGGTTGGGTGGGTGGGAAGATCCGACCACGAGTTCTTTTGGGATAAAGGTGGAACGGAGGAGGAGGAAGGTAGAACTTTTGCTGCTTTTGCCCTTGAGAGGAAGAAGAAACTGCATCCTGATTCTCTTCTTTGAAGCCTCACACTTGAGTTGAGCACCTTCTAGCGGTGCCATATTATAGAATTGATCAAAGAAGGCTCAAAAAAAGAACAAGAGATAGCCAGATCCTCTCTAAGGCCACCTCTGGGATAGATCATACTTTTTCAGGAGCGTCTTGTTTAGCGAATCGAGCAAGTTTAAAGCATGTTGTATTCGTACCGACATGTTTCCTTGCTTGAGATTCGGAACTCCTCACGCTTGCTCTCAACAACCTTTGGTAGGAATGTGGTGAGCTTTAAAGTCCCGGCAATCAGTCCAAGTAATCACTCGACCACCTGGAATCCTTGTATTCTTTGGAACCAATCACTGCGATCCTTGAGCTGAAAAGGCCGAACGCGTAGTCCTCGGGTGACATTGCTGCATTCAAAATGCTTGTTGATATCCACGAGCCAATCTCGTCGTGGCCTCGGCACGATGGTGAAAACTTTGGCTGGTTTGCAAGGAATT
>JAHHZJ010000118.1:0-46378 GCA_021437245.1 Aegilops speltoides
TTCGTCCGTACCAAAGTATACTGGTGCAAGATGTCATATAATGAACATATATAAAAGATAACATAATTGCAATAAAAGGTGCTGCATTATTTATGAAAGAAAGTCGCTAGTAGAGCGGTGATACAAATAGTCACGATAAGCAAAGGATTCGGACTAAATAAACATGTCCCGTCGAGGATGAGCTGCGAACTTGGTGTATATAATTGAATTTAACGCTTCGTAATTGAGACCACCTGAATATTCGCCGCGGCCTCCTTTAGTCCCTGACTGTTTGCATCATGAGTTCGGCAAGTTCGCCATCGAACAGGGCTTCTGGTTAACGGATTCCTGTATACATAAAAGAAGAAAACATAAAATAAAGACAAGGGGGGCGCTCGAATGAGCCCCTGTTGTGGTCGAGCCGCACTCTTGGTCTCTTATGATCGTGCCCCTTCCCCTGCGCCCATGGTATCTCCAAAGCGTAATAATGTACGCGGAGCGTTATTCTTGCGACCATGCGCGGGCGAGGTTGAGCCGCATTACTCTGGCGATGCTCACGATCGCGCCCGGTGGTCTTGGTTGGCATTGCTCGGCGCGCTTTGATGTATCCGCTTTTTAGCTGCGGACTTGAGAATTGCCTTAGAAGGCTACTCTGTATACGCGAGAGCAGCTGTATGTTCCTCCATTGGAGGAGCATTCCGTATTCCCATTGACCGTGATGACTCCACGAGGGCTGGCATCTTGAGCTTTAGGTATGCATAATGCGGCACGCGTTGAATTTTGCAAGCAGCGGTTCGTCCGGCAGAACATGATAGCCTGCGAAGCGAGACTATGTCGAAGATTAACTCTTAACCGGAAGTTATTCGGTGATCCGAAGACCACTTCGGTGTGGTGAGCTGTCTGATTGGCTTCCACTCTGGGATGACGCCTTTAAAGGTTGTCTTTGTAGGTTTAATCCTTGATGGGTCTATGCCCATTTTGCGCAATGTATCCTGATAAAGCAGGTTCAGGCTGCTGCCACCGTCCATCAGGACTCTTGTGAGGTGAAATCCATCGACGATTGGGTCTAAAACCAATGCGGCGAATCCGCCATGGCATATGCTGGTCGGATGGTCTCTTCGATCAAAAGTGATCGGACAGGAGGACCATGGATTGAACTTTGGGGCGACTGGCTCCATCGCATAGACGTCCCGTAGTGCGCGCTTCCTTTCCCTCTTGGGTATATGGGTCGCGTATATCATATTCACCGTCCGCACTTGTGGGGGAAAACCCTTCTGTCCTCTATTGTTCGGCGGCGGGGTCTCTTCCTCGTCGTCGCTGTTTAACGCCTTGTCATTGTTTTCGGCAATTAACTTGCCGGCCTGCTTGAACACCCAGGAATCTCTATTGGTGTGATTAGCTGGCTTTTCAGAGGTGCCATGTATCTGGCATGAGCGGTCGAGTATTCGGTCCAGATTGGACGGACCCGGAGTGGTTCTTTTAAATGGCTTCTTCCGCTGACCGGGTTTAGAGCCTCGGAATCCGGCATTGACTGCCGTATCCTCCTTATCGTCGCCGTTAATGCGGCGCTTATTTTTGATTCGACGTGACCTGCCGTTGTTGTCCTTAGTGTCCGGACTGCCAGATTTTTGCGGAGATTGTTCTTTGCGGGCTAGCTAGACTGTCCTCTCCCGCACAAAAGCGGGTCATTAACGATGTGAGGGCTGCCATGGATTTCGGCTTTTCCTGCCCAGTGCCGGGCTAGCCATTAAATCTGGATGTTATGTTTGAAGGCTGCAAGGGCCTCCGCATCCGAGACGGTCGATGATTTGATTTTTCTTCGTCAAGAACCGTGTCGAATTATGCGCCGATTAAATGCAGCTGCTGAATAATGTGGCTTAGGTCATCGGCGTCTGGTGGTCGCACATATGTGCCTTGGAAGTTATCAAGGACGCGGCCTCCGGTCTTCCCAACACCAATTGACTCTGCGGGCAAGCTGTTAAGCCAATGCCGAGCTGGTCCTTTAAGCTTGAGTGGGAGATATTTGATGGGCGTGGAGATTGTCGCGCGCGGGCCATATGGATGTGGAGAAGGTAGTCTTGATCCACACCGCTGGGTCTGTTGTGCCATCGTAAGATTCGATGTTTCTGGTTTAAACCCTTCGGGATCGATGATCCATTACTTCATCGATGAAGCATAACGGGTGTCTTGGCGCCCTGTATTGGCGATATCGCGACGCAGCTCGAAGGCGCTATGCTGCTGTGTTCGCCCGGCGGGTTATTGTATCCGCACGGCGGTGTTAAATCGTGGGTCATCTGCGCATACGTGATCCATAGATGGATCTAGATTGTCTTGCTTTGTCCTCAATATGTCTCGCAAGTCCGGTAGCGTTCCCTCTTGGCCGTACTCTTGGAGCGATGCGAGTGCGGTCTTGGCTGGGGGCCTGGATGCCTCTCTGTCACGACCACGGGGTGGTCGGTCAGCCATGTCATGCGCTGGTGATGGAGGTATGTATGCTTCCTCCTCTAATCGGGGGAGCAGCTTGCGTCTTGGGTAACTTTTGGAGGGACGTTCGAGTTTATACTCTTCGGCCGCGAGGACCTCGGTCCATCGATCGGCCAGCAGGTCCTGATCAGCTTGAAGCTGCTGCTGCTTTTTCTTTAGGCTGTTTGCCATGGCGATGAGCCTGCGCTTGAAGCGCTCTTGTTCGACGGGATCCTCAGGTACGACGAATTCGTCATCGTTGAGGCTTGCTTCGTCTTTGGAGGGAGGCATATAGTCATCATCCTCAACCTCTTCGTCTGCCGCCCTCTCGTAGGGGCTTGCTTTTGCATCCTCCTGCGCTGAGTCTTGCTGGAGGGGATTGTCGTCGGCACTTTCTGGAGTGTTATTGTCTCCTGTGCCGGAATCTCCATTCTTGCTGTGGCGGGATTTAGAGCGGCGCCAGCGACGCTTGGCGTTTGGGCTGCTTCTTTAAAGAGTGCATCCACCGCTTCTTCGCCATCCCCTTCTTTTGGGGTATCCACCATGTATCGTCATATGACGAGGTGGCCTTCCGGTGCCTCAGAGGCGCTGGTTCTGATAAATCTCGACATCGTCGTCCATAGCGTCGATGTCTTCGGAGTCGTAGTCTAGCATGTCGGTTAAATCCTCGACAGTGGCTACAAAGTGGGTGGTGGGTGGGCTCTGAATTTCTTCGTCCGTACTCCAACCATCCTGGCCATAGTCCGGCCAGGACTCTCCCGATAACGAGAGTTGCTTTAATGAGTTTAGGATATTGCCGAAAGGAGAGTGTTGGAATATGTCTGCGGCGGTGAACTCCATAACCGGCGCCCAATCCGGACCGATCGGTAGGGGCGCGGGAGGTTCGGAGTCCGGCGAGGAGCCCGGCACCTCGGATTCACGAGTTTCGCAAGGGACAAGATTGGTGTTCGGCTCCATCGCCGTGGATGTTGAAAGCCCAGGCGGCGTCTATCCACCGACCCTCGATCTGGGCGATCGGCTCGGGCTAATGGCGAAGCGGATCGAGTCGCGCCACCAAGGCACTGTCCCGCGGCGAGCTAGATCGTGCCCATCGTCCGCGGTCGGGGCGCTAGGCTGTGGCTCGAGCCCGTCGAAGATCAAGTCTCTGCGGACATCGGCCGTGAAGTTTAAGCATCGAATCGACTGACGGCAGGGGCGTAGCTTCGATCTGCTCCGGATGGCCAAGTGACTTGCCCGCGAGCGCAAAGCCGCCGAATCTGAAGATCTGTCCGGGAGAAAAGTCTCACCTGGACAGCGTTGTTGGTTGAAGATGCCATCAAGCCTATCGGTGGCGACACGGAGGAAATCTCAATGAAAGCACCAATGTCGGTGTCAAAACCGGCGGATCTCGGTAGGGGTTCCCAAAGCTGTGCGTCTAGGTGGATGGTAACAAGAGGCGAGGGACACAATGTTTTTACCTGTTGGGCCCTCTCGATGGAGGTAAAACCTTCGTCCTACTTGATTAATATTGATGATATGGGTAGTACAAGAGTAGATCTACCACGAGATCAAGGAGGCTAAACCTAGAAGCTAGCCTATGGTATGATTGTTGAGATGTATGTTAGTCCCCACGGACTAAGGCCCTCCGGTTTATATAGACACCGAAGAGGGCTAGGGTTTACAGAGTCGGTTACAATGGTAGGAGATCTACATATCCGTGATTGCCAAGCTTTCCTTCACGCCAAGGAAAGTACCTTCCGTTACGAGCGAAGTCTTCAATCTTCTATCTTCGTAGTCTTGGAGTCCGGCGGATATTGATAGTCCAGCTGTCCGGACACCCCCTAGTCCAGGACTCCCTCACCCGTTCTTCCAAAGAGGTGTAGTTTAAGCTTGATGCAATCCTCTCATAATTGCTTTCGATTGAGATAACTCTTTTCTTACCATCCGGAGCATTTCATGAGTTGTTTCCATTTCTTTCCTCCGAAGGCCATCATGTCATAATTCTTCATTCTCAGCGTGTAGCTATCGTTCTCCAAATCTCACCGGTGATTCGTTCAAATATCCTCTAATCAGTTCATGTTCTCTTCGTTCTCATGTATCTAAATCCCCTCAAATATCTTCATTCATTTTCCAATTCTTCCCAGCTAATTGTGCCTTTGCTTCTTTCATTTTCAATTCTTACGGTGGTTCGTTCAAGATTTCACTTCCTTCGTTATCATATCAATTCATTCGTTCTTTCCAATCCTAACGGTGGTTCGTTGAAGACCTTCCCAAGCTTGCGCCATATCTATCTTAACCCTTTCTACGAGAATAAGTGGCATGCCAAATCCATTGTGGGTCATCAATTTAATTGATGAGGGATAAGCATAATGTAATTCTTATTCTTGTTTCATCGAGTAAATTCAATTCCTTATTCCGGAGGTTCATCAAAAAATTCTTGATTACAAGTGATTCATCTTTCTTTCCGGAGTTGGTCATCATATCACATTCTCGGTTCGAGAGGCTTCATCTTTCTTTTCGGAGTTCCAAGTTTTCTTCATTATCTCGTCAAAGCTCCATCTAAATCATCACAAGGCTTCACCTTGTGTTTTCAAATTCTCTTTCTTTTTATCATCTTTTTATTACGAGTTCTTCATGGAGGCTCTACATGATGGTTCGTCAAGGATTCATTTCATTCTTCAATTGTTCTTCAAGATTTCTCTTGAAGATATGATCCATAAGCTATACTCAAAATTAACATGGTGTTCAACACATGTTTTGTTTTGAGGAGTTCAAGTATTCTTCTTCTTGCATTTCGAAGTGCAATTCCTTCTATCTTATCTTTTGAGATGGTGCTATGTCACTCCTGACAATTTCCTTCATGGTTCATGATTCATATTGTTGTCAAGAATGAGGTATTTTAAATCCATCAGTCTCTTCATTGGAGCTATCTTGGGTTATATTTCACCTAAAGCTTTCCCTAAGGATTGTTGCTATTTATGGTGCTTATAAATGACCCAAGTTCTTCATTTGTCCTCCCGGTGAAATAAGTTTCTCGTCTCCTTGTTGATATTCAATCCAATCATTTGTTTCCGTTGGTGGCAGAAGCTCACCTCATAATTTTGAGATGTTTTCATAAGCCCGCCACAAGCTTATTCTTTTCGTTGTTGGTTTCCAACAACCCCGTTATAGCCTTCTTGGAAGGGTGCTTTCCGAGCTCATTTGTGGCAGAAGTTTGCATTTTCTCCTACATTCTGTTATTCCAGTGATCTATCTTCTATTCTTTTGTTCCAGAGGCATTGTGATGTTACTCTCTTAGAACCATCATCTCATTTTGTAAATATCATGTAATTTTCCTTGCTTATCCGTTTAGCCGGAGTGTCGTGTTTTCATTCGAGTTCTTTTCATCTTATCAAGTTTTCCTTCATCTATCAGTCGGAGTGCTGCCCAAATTATATCAATCTTATTCCTTCTCTATCTAGTTTTAACCGGAGTGGTTTCAATATCTATCTTATCACTAAACCTCTTAGTTATCATCATATTCCTTGTTCCTCTTGGCCAATGAATTGTTTGAAATCTTGGTCATCTCCGTTATTTTGTTTCTTTCAATTTGTTCAACCTCTCAAGGTTCTTTGATTTCACTCATTGGTCAAAGAAGCAACTTAGTTTTACCTCTTCTCTTCCTCTTCCGTTTTCCCTCCGGTGCCATCCTAGATCTCGGGACGAGATCCTCTCGTAGTGGTGGAGTGTTGTAACGCCCCGGATCCGATGCGCCAGGTGTCCGCCAGTTATTCGTCGTCGTTGCGATGTCATCTTATGCATTTCATATCATGTCATCATGTGCATTTAATTTTGCATACATGTTCGTCTCATGTATCCGAGCTTTTTCCCCGTTGTCCGTTTCGCAATCCGGCACTCCTATGTCATCCGGCGTACCCTTCTTCTCTCTGTTGTGGCGGGTATTGAAATTTCTCGGAATGGCCGAGGTTTGCCAACCGCCTTGGTATAACACCCGTGAACCGCTTTGTCAAGTTCGTACCATTTGGAGGTCGTTTGGTACTCCAACGGTTAACCGGGTAACCGCAAAGCTTCTTTGAGTTGCAGCCCAACATCCCTTCCAAAGTGGCCCAAAACCCACCAAACTCCCCTCCATGCTCTCGATCGTTCGATCACGATCGCGTGGCCGAAAACCGCTCCTCATTTGGACTCTCCTAGCTCCTTCCACCTATAAAAACGTCTCCCCCTCTCCATTTCCGGATTATTTTCCACTAACCCTAAAAATCGCCCTCGCGCCGCCACCGGACACGTCCGCCCGCTGCCGGACGAATCCCGCCGCCGCCCGCAGCCAGTGGCGTGCTGCCACGTCACCACACCGCCGTCCCGCGCCCGCGGCCAGCTGGGGCCGGGTGAAACCTCTCGGCCCAAGGCCCGGTCAGCGCCGCCGACCTCACCCGCAGCTCTCCCCGCCTTCCGCTGGCGACCAGCGCCGCCGCCCGCGCTGCTCCGCGCCGCCGCTTCGCCAGCGTCGCCCGCTTCTCGCCAGTGCGCCAGCGCCTCCGCCGCCGCACTTCCCGCGCCGCCAGCATTGCCAGCTGCCGTCCCCATAGCGTCCCCGAGCCGCCGCGCCGCCGAACTCCGACCCAGCGCCGCCGTGCCGCCGCGCCGCCCATCTCCTCCGCCCGCCGGCGCCTCCGCTGCCGTGCACCCGACCGTCACCGGCGAAGTCGCGAACCTCGCCATCGCCGGCCCGCCGCCCGCCGTCGCCGGGCATCGCCGCCTCGGCCGCCTCGCCGTCGCCGGACCCGCCGCTCGAGATCCGGTCCGGGGTGGACCAGATCCACCGGTCCGGCGAACCAAACGCGCCGCCCCACGCCCTGGATCCCTCCGTCCCGCACCGTCCCGTCCCGGGTTGTTTTTTTTCGTGGAGGTGATATTTTTCTCTAAGTCCCAGATATCTTGCATAAACATGCCATGTTCATCGCATCACATCTCTGCACCCGTAGCTCCATTTCATGCGTGTAATATATCAAATTGTTCGTCTCGACGAGTAGATCATTTCATTCCATTGCATCATTTTCATTTGAGCTCATATTGATGCCCGAAATGCTGTTGGAAGAGTGCATGTTGATGTTAATCTGCTGAAACTGTTATAACTTGCTCATTTATCATTTTTGCCATGATTGATGTGTGCATCCTATGAGGTTGATGTCTACATGAATGTTGATCTATGCCATGCCATCTTTCCGGGGTGCCAACCATGTATTTTTGTGAGTTGTGTGCTGAGTGTATCAAGCTTGCTAAGTAGGGTAGTTGTTGTTCTTTGTTTTCTGACAGATTTCGATATATTTTGTTGCTATGTTAACATGCTTCTACTAATTATTCTATGCATAATCTGGAGATGCTCTATAAACATGTTTTGATCTACATGTCATGCTCTATCCATTCATGCCCTTGGTTGCAATTATAGCCTGCTGGAACATGTTGTAATCTTGCTCCAAAGTTGCTTGAAAATGTTCTTTGTCACTGTTAACATTAAGTTCACTTGTTCCCATGTGTTTTCCTAGTGATCCATGCACCCTATGAACTTGTTCTTGCCATGCTTAGCTTCATAAACATGCCTTCTTACTGTTGGTTGCCTTGCCATGCCATGTATTGCTCTGTGGTGAGTGGTTCAAGCTCACCAACATGCCTACTTATTGTTGTTCCTGCCATGTATAAATCTGTAATATAACTTGCCATGTTTACATGGGTGCCATCATATTTTCTATGCCTTTTTGGCTCATGGTCAGTAAGGGTCTTTTGATCTATGCCATTAGTAGTTTCATGCCATGCCTTTGTTTGCCATGATAAGTTCCTGTAACATGTTGTTTGATAGCTCTAAACATTGCAACCTGATGTTATTTCTGCTAAAGTCTGAAACTGTTATTATTTGCAATATCTCCATGTCTTTTTGAGCATGTTCTAGTTGTTTCTGGAGATAGCTCAGTGTTCATGTCTTGTTGTGCTTTACGTGTACTTCATACCCATGCCTTTTGTTCTTATGTTGGGGTGCTGTAGCTTATTGTTTTGATGCTTGCAATATGCCTAGTTGCTGTTATGGACAGATTGTTGCTATGACTTGTATAGAGTGTATGTGTTGCACCGTTGCTCCGTTTTCAATGTGCTCTATATGAAACTTGCTTGTTTTTGCATGTAGCTTCATATTATCATGTTGCATCCTTGTTTTGAGGTGTTTGCTTGATGTTTGTATGCATTTTGCATCAATGCCATGCTTAACTTGTTTTGCTCATATCTTCTAGGCCGTATCTCCGAATCTAATGAATTTTATATGTAACTTGACTAGAATTTCATGTAGATTCTCTTGGTGCTACTTAACTTGCTGTTTAATAACTTGAACATAAGGTTTATTCAGTTCTGGACCAATTTCGAAATATGCATATGAGGACTTACCGGAATTGTTATATGTTGTTCCCGGCCTCATTTAAACTTGCCTTAATGTGTTGCTCTTGTATGCATCGTCTCTTGCCATGAGTAGCTTCATGTAGCTTGGTCATGCATCATGCTTGTGGTGCATCATGCCTTGCTCATGTGTGGTGTGTTTACCTTGTGTGCTTCTTCTTGTTAGTTCCTGTTTCGTTGCGATCGTGAGGATTCGTTCGTGTACGGTTGGTTCGGCTTCATCCGTTCGTCTTCTTCATGGACTCGTTCTTCTTCCTTGCGGGATTTCAGGCAAGATGACCGCTACCCTGGATCTCACTACTATCATTGCTATGCTAGTTGCTTCGTTCTATCGCTATGCTGTGCTACCTATTACCTGTTTATCAAGCCATCCCATATTGCCATGAACCTCTAATCCTTTCACACCTTTCCTATGCAAACCACTGTTTGGCTATGTTACCGCTTTTGCTCAGCCCCTCTTATAGCGTTGCTAGTTGTAGGTGAAGTTGAAGATTTCTTCATGGTGGACAGGGTTATGTTGGGATATCACAATATCTCTTATATTATTAATGCATCTATATATTTGGTAAAGGGTGGAAGGCTCGGCCTTATGCCTGGTGTTTTGTTCCACTCTTGCCGCCCTAGTTTCCGTCATACCGGTGTTATGTTCCCGGATTTTTGCGTTCCTAACGCGGTCGGGTGATTTATGGGACCCCCCTGACAGTTCGCTTTGAATAAAACTTGTCCAGCAAGGCCCAACCTTGGTTTTACCATTTGCCTCACCACCACCTATCCCTTTCCCTTGGGTCGGCCAACCCGAGGGTCATCTTTATTTTAGCCCCCCCGGGCCAGTGCTTGTCTAAGTGCTGGTCCAAACCGAGCGATGTCCGGCGCCCCCTAGGCAACCAGGGTCTATGCCAACCCGACGTCTGGCTCATCCGGTGTGCCCTGAGAACGAGATATGTGCAGCTCCTATCGGGATTTGTCGGCACAACGGGAGGCTTTGCTGGTCTTGTTTTACCATTGTCGAAATGTCTTGATGTACCGGGATACCGAGTCTGATCGGAGTGTCTTGGGAGAAGGTCTATTCCTTCGTTGATCGCGAGAGCTTGTCATGGGCTAAGTTGGGACACCCCTGCAGGGTATAAACTTTCGAGAGCCGTGCCCGCGGTTATGTGGAAGATGGGAATTTGTTAATGTCCGGCTGTAGATAACTTGACACCAGATCTGAATTAAAACGCATCAACCGCGTGTGTAGCCGTGATGGTCTCTTCTCGGCGGAGTCCGGAAAGTGAACACGGTTTCTGGGTTATGTTTGACGTAAGTAGGTGTTCAGGATCACCTCTTGATCATTGCTAGCTTCACGACCGTTCCTTTGTTTCTCTTCTCGCTCTCATTTGCGTATGTTAGCCACCATATATGTTTAGTCGCTGCTGCAACCTCACCACTTTACCCCTCCTTACCCATTATGCTTTGCTAGTCTTGATACCCATGATAATGGGATTGCTGAGTCCTCGTGGCTCACCAGATACTTCCAAAACCAGTTTGCAGGTGCCTATGTTACCGAGCAGGTGATGCAACCAAGCTCAAGGAGGAGCTCGATGAAGATCTTGCCCTTTGTGTTGTTTCGTTCTAGTTGATCAGTAGTGGAGCCCAGTTGGGGTCGATCGGGGACCTTTGTCGCATTTGGGGTTCTTCTTTTATTTTGGTTCCGTAGTCGGACCTTGATTGTATCTAGATGATGTAATGTTTTATTCATGTAATTGTGTGAAGTGGTGATTGTAAGCCAACTATGTATCTCTTTCCCTTATGTAATACATGGGTTGTGTGAAGATTACCTCACTTGCGACATTGCTTTCAATGCGGTTATGCCTCTAAGTCGTGCTTCGACACGTGGGAGATATAGCCGCATCAAGGGCGTTACAAATCGTCATAGACATGGATCGCCGGACTATCTGCCTGGCTAGAATCT
The DNA here is from genome assembly GCA_021437245.1 of Aegilops speltoides. Taxonomy (NCBI): domain Eukaryota; kingdom Viridiplantae; phylum Streptophyta; class Magnoliopsida; order Poales; family Poaceae; genus Aegilops; species Aegilops speltoides. The sequence continues at coordinate 10,811 of JAHHZJ010000118.1, forward strand.
CATCTTCTGGCAACTCCCCCCGGTTCATATATGCAAGATAAGGGACCGTCCAATCCGGAATAGCATGTAATGCTGCCACCAATTGAGCCTCCGGATCAGGAATAGCCAAGTCCGCTTCACCTGGGAGCTGGACTGACGGGTTGTGCAACACGTCCAGAAAGACATTAGGCGGGACCGGTTTGCGTTGAGAACCCAACCGGCTTAAAGCGTCCGCCGCTTCATTCTTCCGACGGTCCACATGATCCACTTGATAACCCTTGAAGCAACCCGCAATATTATCCACTTCCCGACGATATGCAGCCATGAGGGGTTCCTTAGAATCCCAAGTACTAGACACCTGTTGCGCCACGAGGTCCGAGTCACCGAAGCACTTAACCCGGCTTAAGTTCATCTCTTTAGCCATCCGGAGACCATGGAGCAAGGCTTCGTACTCAGCTGCATTATTAGTACAAGGGAACATTAAGCGGAGAACATAACAAAACTTATCACCTCGTGGGGAAGTTAATATGACTCCAGCCCCCGAGCCTTCCAATTGCCTGGATCCATCAAAATGAATAGTCCAATATGTGTGATCCGGCTTCTCCTCTGGTGCTTGTAACTCCGTCCAGTCATTGATGAAATCAACAAGTGCTTGAGACTTCACCGCCGTTCGAGGTACATACTTGATCCGTGTGGCCCAAGCTCTATAGCCCACTTGGCAATCCGGCGACGCGCGTCCGGTTACAGATGATATCACCCAAGGGAGCTGGCCGACCACTTTGATGGGGTGCCCTTGAAAATCTGCTTCAACTTCCGGTTGGCCATGAAGACACCATAGACCAGCTTTCGCCAATGCGGATACCTTTGCTTGGATTCAATAAGCACCTCGCTGATATAATAAACCGCCGCTGAACCGGATATTCCTTGCTCGCTGCCTCATGCGTTCCACCACAATAGCCACGCTTAATCGCCCGAGCATTGGCTGCTACGTATAATAATAGTGGCTCCTTGTCAACCGGAGCTGCAAGAACAGGCGGATTGGCTAATTGCCGCTTCAAGTCCTCAAATGCCTCATCAGCAGCCGGACTCGAGCGAAATTGTGCATGCGCCTCAGCATTTGGTACAAAGGATGGCCTTCTCGAGGCGGTGATAAACCGGCTCGATCTGGCGATTCGCCCGCCAAACGCTGAACATCGTTGATACACTTCGGTTTAGCCAGAGAGGTAATAGCCGTAATCTTCTCCGGATTAGCCTCAATCCCTCTGTTAGACACCAGAAAACCCAATAACTTGCCTGCCGGAACACCAAAGACACGCTTGGCCGGATTAAGCATCATCTTGTAAATGCGCAAGTTGTCAAAGGTTTCCTTCAAATCATCCACCAGCGTCTCCTTCTGCCTTGACTTCACTACAATATCATCCACATAGGCGTGCACATTGCGACCGATCTGTTTATGCAGGCAATTCTGTACACACTGTTGATAGGTGGCTTGGGCACTCTTGAGCCCGAAGGGCATAGATATATAGCAGAAGGCTCCGAAGGGAGTAATGAACACTGTTTTCTCCTGGTCCTTAACCGCCATTTTGATCTGATGATATCCAGAGTATGCATCCAAAAAACTCAAACGCTCACAACCCGCCGTGGCATCAATGATCTGGTCAATGCGGGGGAGGGCAAAAGGATCTGCTGGACAGGCCTTGTTAAGATCTGTGTAATCCACACACATATGCCAAGTGCCGTTTTTCTTAAGAACTAGCACCGGATTAGCAAGCCACTCTGGATGGAACACTTCAATGATAAAGCCAGCTGCTAAAAGCCTGGCCACTTCCTCTCCAATGGCCTTACGCCTTTCTTCGTTAAACCGGTGGAGGAATTGTTTCACCGGTTTATACTTAGGATCCACATTAAGAGTGTGCTCAGCGAGTTCCCTCGGTACACCTGGCATGTCGGACGGTTTCCATGCAAAGATGTCGATTCTCGCGGATGATCTCGATGAGCGCTTTCCTATTTGGGATCAGATTGGCAGCGATAGTGAACTGCTTGGACGAATCGCCGACACGAAATCAACAAGCTTGTTCTCAGCTGCCGATTTGAACTTCAGATCCGAATCATGCTCAGAGTTGGCTTCTTCAAAGGGGTCATATCTGCCGGATCAACATTGTCCTTATAAAACTTCAACTCCTCCGTAGCGCAGACCGACTCTGCATAAGCCGCATCACCTTCCTCGCATTCTAAAGACCCTCGGCTCCCATGAACCGTTATCGCCCCTTGTAACCCGGCATCTTGAGCTGCAAGTAGATATAACAAGGCAGCGCCATGAACTTGGCATAAGCCGGCCGCCCAAACAAGCGTGATCGGGCTCCGGATCTTCACCACCTCAAAGGTTAGTTTTTCCGACCGAATCGTGCTTGTCCCCAAAAGCCACATCTAGGGCTATCTTACCAACAGGATATGTGGATTTGCACGGTACTACACCATGGAACACCGTATTAGGCGGTGCGAGATCCTTGTCTGTTAGACCCATGCGGCGAGAATGTCTCATAGTATAATATGTTATCTGCTTCCTCCATCCATAAGTACCTTGGTGAACTTATAACCCCCCACCTGAGGGTCTACCACTAATGCTAGCTGGCCCGGATTATCAACCCGGGGTGGATGATCCTCTCTGCTCCACACGATAGGCTGCTCTGACAAGCGTAAGTAATGTGGTAAGGCCGATTCAACAGAATTTACTGCTCGCTTGTGGAGTTTTCGGTCGCGCTTATCCAAGCTAGTTGTGAAAACATGATATTGCCCATTGTTCAACTGCTTTGGCTGGCTCTGATAACCCGACTGCTGCTGCTGTTGCTACTGATTATTCTAGTTGTTGTGACCATACGATTGAGACTGAACCGAGGCTCCATCATGACCGGCCCATGGAAACGGATCTGAACGCCACGACCCATGGTCATACGGAAGGCATTAGAGTTTTAAACTCTGCATGATATAACAATCCTTCCAAAGGTGGTTAGTGGCGACTCCTTCGTCCGTGCTTGGGCAAGGCTGATTCAACAAATAATTCAAGCGGCTTGCGTTAGGATTGGGAGCCCCATTACGATTTGCGCTTTACCTCTGCTTGCGTTGCCCTGTCTGTGCATTAGTGTTGGCCACAAAGTCCATGCTGCCATCCGCCTTGCGCTTGCCTCCGTTTCCATGACCCGCCGGTTTGTACTGTTGCCCCTTGTAGTTGCTATTCTTCTTTCCCTTCCCTGCTTCATCATCATCAATCTCGGGATCCTTGGTACTGTCCGAATCAGCATACTTCACTAAAGCAGCCATGAGGGTTCCCATATCATTACAGAACCGCTTCATGCGTCCCAACTTCAATTTTGAAGGCTCAAACCGGCAGTTGCCTTCCAGGGTTAAGATCGCAGAGTCAGCATTAATACTGTTAGATGAGTGCAAAGTTTCCGAAACGCGACACACCCAACGGGTCGTTGATTCTCCTTCCTCCTGGACACAAGCCGCCAGGTCTACTATGGACTTGGGCTGCTTACATGTATCCTTGAAATTCTGGATAAACCGGGCCCGCAACTGGGCCCATGAGCTGATAGAATTGGGCGGTAGGCTCTTCAACCAAGTACGAGCCATGCCTTCAAGCATCATGGTGAAGTATTTTGCACACGCGGTCTCATCCACGTCTAGCATCTCCATGGCCATCTCATAACTCTCTACCCACGCTTCAGGGGATAAATCAGCGGTGTAATTCGGCACCTTGCGCGGACCCTTGAAATCTTTGGGCAGGCGCACATTGCGTAAAGCGGGGATTAAACAAGGCACTCCCAAAGCAGATGCGACTCCTGGCCCGGCGAAGGTGGTAGGGCGAACCGGTGTAAGTTGACCCGCATCATCCTGTGTTGCTAACTCGGCCTCCCTTCGTGCCCGGGCCCGGTCCACCACATCCTAAGCATCACGGACACCACCTGCCGGGTTATTGCCACGGGCCGCTTCACGGCCTCGCGCATTGCTCGATATGGCCGATTCATCCATGCGCCTGCTATAGCTCCGGCTTGGATGGGGCGTAGAGTGAATCCGATCACGGCTGTACGAATATGCTTCCTGCTGAATCAGCGCGGTCCGGAGAAGCTCCATAACCCGGTGTGTCTCTACCGCTTGCGGAGAGTCCCCTTCAACTGGGATAGCCTCTAATCGCGCGGCGGCTGCAACAAGGTTGTCCATAGGATTAGAATAATGACCTGGGGGCGTCTGGACCGGCGGAGGAACCACAATGTTCTGCTGAGGAGGTTCCATCAGGCGAGGTTGGACCGTCGCCCCTGGTCCTGGTGCCTCAATCCGGTTTGTCTCCAGGTGCTGCGGCGGATTACTGGGTCCAGCTCCTGGAGTCTGAAAGAGATTTCGGGGGTTAAACCCTAATGGTAGGCGTGATCTGTACTTCCGCTTCAAAACCTCCTGTGAAGTGTTCTGGTCAAGCATGAGTTTGTAGGCCTGGGCGTCCAAAGCGGACCGCTCTGCAGCCATCCTGTCTTTTTTTGCTGCCAGATCCGCTTTGGCTTGCACGATCTACTCTTTCACCTTTGCAATCTCTGCGTTATGGGCCTCCTGATCCGCCGGATTGTCCTCTGCCATAAGCGCAGCTAGTGCATCAAACAGATCAGATAAAACTTGAACCGGCGGGCGCACAAGGCCTCCTGCCCCTGCTGCCGCTGCTGATCCGGAGAGCATCGCTGCGGCGGTCGAAGAGTGATTCGATGCCTGTGTACCGTCCATGAATATTCCAACCCGGTTGACCTGGCCTGGGGGGTCCGGAATACTGTCGCCATCGGAACAACCCCTAACCATATCGTCTTGCAACTGGTATAGCGATTCGGTTTCTCCGGTTGAGATTCGTCACGGAATAGGCAGCGGTCTCGCTACCGTGTTACGATCCGTCCTCACGCTCTCCTCCGTGGATGACTCCAACAAAGACACGCTTCACGGCCGGTTTAACCTGGGTAGATCTCGCACGCTGAGCCGTCTCGATGAGGTCGGTGCAGATGTCCGGCTCAGGTCCAGGCTCACCGATCTTGCCGATGAAAACGTGTATGCCACCAAAGGGGACCCGGTACCCGTACTCGATCGAATCGGCCTCGGGACCCCATCCTACGTCGTCGATGTAGATCCTGCCGCGACGACTCTTGGTCATCCGGCCCACAACATAGCCGTCGAGTCCCTTGAGCTTGCCCTCCAAGATCGTTAAACCATCATCCGATAGCCCCACGGTGGGCGCCAACTGTCGTGGATTTGTCACGGCAGATGTCCTAGTGAAAGGACTTAGTCGTGGAGCCATCGCTACGAGTTTATTTGAAGGGGTTAAAGCGGACACAAAGACACGAGGGTTTTATACTAGTTCGGCCCCTTCGATGAAGGTAAAAGCCTACGTCTAGTTGTGATGGAATTGATGTGGTCTCGATGGCTAGGGAGCAAACAAGCTTCGCCTAGGCTCGAGTTGTCGTTATCTGTCTTTGAACCGCCGCCGGGTCGTCCCCTTATATACACGGGTGACGCCCGTCGGTTCATAGAGTCTCAACCAGTTCATACTCGTATCCCAGTTGGTATCTCTCTATTCCTAACTTACAATACAAGTTATACATCAGGCCGGTTTACGGCTACAGGTTCTAAACCGACTACAGGCCTTGGGCCTTCATCTGCTTATAGCACTAATGAAGTTAACCCGGCCCAAGTAGACCAGTTTACGCCTAGTGGTAATATCCCCAACAGGGAGGGCGCGCCCCCTATCTCCTGGCCACCTCGGACACCATTTCGCGTTGATTCTTCCTCCGGAAAATCCCAAATATTCCAAAATAATTTTCCGTCTGTTTTTATCCCGTTTGGATTCTGTTTGATATTGGGTTTCTGCGAAACATAAAACATGCAACAAACAGGAACTGGCACTAGGTACTGGATCAATATGTTAGTCCCAAAAATAGTATAAAAAGTTGCCAAAAGTATATGAAAGTTGAACAATATTGGCATGGAACAAACAAAAAATATAGATACGACGGAGACGTATCTATCCCAATGCACTTTACAAATATCTATGTCTCCATCTTGAACATTTTAACGAATGGAGTTGAAGCGACGCTTGATATGCGTGGTCTTCTTGTGAAACCTGGGCTCCTTGGCAAGGGCAATAGCTCCAGTGTTGTCACAGAAGAGGGTCATCGGGCCCGACGCATTGGGAATAACTCCTAGGTCGGTAATGAACTCCTTCATCCAGATTGCCTCATGTGCTGCCTCCGAGGCTGCCATGTACTCCGCTTCACATGTAGATCCCGCCACGACGCTTTGCTTGCAACTACACCAGCTGACCACCCCACCATTCAAAATATACACGTATCCGGTTTGTGACTTGGATTCATCCAGATCTGTGTCAAAGCTAGCATCGACGTAACCCTTTACGACGAGCTCTTCGTCACCTCCATAAACGAGAAACATATCCTTAGTCCTTTTCAGGTACTTCAGGATATTCTTGACTGCTGTCCAGTGTTCCATGCGGGATTACTTTGGTACCTCCCTACCAAACTCACGGCAAGGTTTACATCAGGTCTGGTACACAACATGGCTTATATAATAGACCCTATGGCTGAGGCATAGGGGATGACACAGATCTTTTCTCTATCTTCTGCCGTGGTCGGACTTTGAGACGAGCTCAATTTCACACCTTGCAATACAGGCAAGAACCCCTTCTTGGATAGATCCATATTGAACTTCTTCAATATCTTATCAAGGTATGTGCTTTGTGAAAGACCTATGAGGCATCTCGATCTATCTCTATAGATCTTGATGCCTAATATGTAAGCAGCTTCTCCAAGGTCCTTCATTGAAAAACACCTATTCAACTAGGCCTTTATGCTTTCCAAAAGTTCTCTATCATTTCCCATCAATAGTATGTCATCCACATATAATATGAGAAATGCTACAGAGCTCCCACTCACTTTCTTGTAGCGCAGCTTCTCCATAAGTCTGCATAAACCTAAACGCTTCGATCATTCACTCATCGAATCAGCTACTTTGCCATCTGCCCGGCTCTTTGCGTTAGCTAGCGGGCGCAAAAAAGCTCTTGCCATCGGCTACCGAGCGAGACGGAAGAAGCGGTGATGGCAAAAGCCTTTGCCATCAGTTTGTTCTTTGCCGTCCGCTAGCTGACGGCAAACAATCTTTGCCGTCCGCTAGCAGACGGCAAAGAGGGAGGGGGCCCCACTGAGGAGCTGGTGAAAAAATACTTAACGCCCCCCGCTTTAATGTCCGTAGCAGACGGCAAATATGAACAAAAGCGGACGACAAAGGAGGGCGGACGGCAAAGGCTACCCTAACTAACCTAACTAACGGCCGAGCCCCTCCCCGCCGTTACTCATCTCTTCTCCCTCGACCTCCTCCGCCCCCCCGCCGCCCGCGCGCCGCCCGCCCTGCCCCTCGCCCCCCGCCGCCATGCGCCGCGCGCCCGCTGCCCCCCCCCCCCCGCCACCGCACCGTCCCGCCACCCCCCTCCGCCCGCCCGCCCTCCCCCCCCCGCCCTCATTGGCGCCTCCCCCCGCTTGGCAGCCCCCCCTTGGGAGCCCGCCGCCCCACCCACCCACCACCCGGCGCCAGTGTCGCCCTGCTCCGATGAGTCTTTTTTCTTTTTCTTTTTTTGCTATTTAATTCTTGTTTAATTGTTAGCGTTAGTGTTAGTGTTAGATTTAGTGTTAGAAAAGAAGAAAATTTAGTGTTAGTGTTAGAAAAAAGAATATGTAGAAGAAAAGAAGAAGAAGTGGAAAAAAGATGAAAAAGAAGAAAAGAAAAGAAGTAGAAAAAAGATGAAAAAGAAGAAGAAGAAAAGAAGTAGAAGAAGTAGAAGAAGAAGAATAGAAGAAAAGAAAAGAAGTAAAAGAAGTAGAAAAAAGATGAAAAAAGAAGAAGAAGAAGAAGAAGAAGAAGAAAGGAAAGAAGAAGAAAGGAAAGAAGAAGAAGAAGAAGAAGAAGAAGAAGAAGAAGAAAGGAAAGAAGAAGAAGGATAGAAGAAGAAGAAGAAACGAAATAAGAAGAAAAAAGAAGAAGAAGAGAAGGAAAGAAGAAGAAGGATAGAAGGAAACACCCCGACCAGTGACCCCGACACCCCGACCCCTACACCACACCCCGACACCTGACCCCGACACCCCTAATTCGACACCACACCCGACACATAGACCACGACACCACACCCGACACCCGACCACGACACGACACCACGACCCCAAAACAGCACCCGACACCGACATGACACCCCGACCCCCTAAACCTCCCGAAAAGGTGCTCTTGGCCCTTCCAGAGGCCGACAGGGTTATATATTTGTGAATTATTAGTTAGGTCATATATTTTTCGATTTTGTTATGAAAAACATCATATATAATTGTGTTGATCGGGTAGATTTAAATGTCTTGATTGTTTCATCATTTGTGAGGTTTGGTGTTCGACGACCTCGCCGTGCGTTTGACGAGCTCTGCCCCTTCGTTCGTGGGTGAGCACAAATGACATGTCCTTCTCCCCCATTAATTATTTGCACAAATGACATGAAATTTGGTAGCTAGCTATATATGTGTCTTGAATCATCAGTATGCATAACCAATATGTGTCTCCCGTTTGAAAGCGTCATAGTTATAAATATGCATGCATTTGCATATTTATAACCTTGATTCTTTCGAATTGTCCAACGCTATTCATGGACAGCCCGAGTATGTGTAGATTGGGTTCGTTTTCCCATATGCTTTGCTCCGGATCCGACGCATAAATTTCGTCAGTGCCTCCCATGTTATTCTCCGGGTACACATCCTCTCTGTTTATTGCAGAGACGTGTATCAGGAGAATAGCGGGGAGGTGCTGCCGAAATTTTGTGTCGGATCCGCAAGATAGCTTGGGAAAATGAACCCAATCTACATACTACGAGTGAGATTAGAACCTATCATTACCTATTAGAGTGTAGGTTGCATGGGCGTAATAAAATTGACAAACTAGATCAACTGATGAATATATACATGGTGAATTATATATATAATTGTTGTATGCGTCGAAGAGCTCGAAAGTCAAGATGAGTGATCGATGCGTGGATGTATACCGGTCACCTGGTCGGGAACAAATGGAGCGCTGAATGGTTCACAAAAACCAAGGGGTTTGTGCAAGCCGCATTGCAAATGGCGGAGGAAAACTTGGTGCCCTGTTTCCGATCGCGGCAATTGGGAAAAGAGGACAGAGGCTGAAATGGGTAAACACTGCGGAAGAATGGTTTCGCCCGATTATACTGTGTGGACATTTCATGGTGAGTCGCCTAGCGTGACCGAGCTGAGGTGGATCATCGCCGCACCGGCGAGCATGGTCTTGGGATGGAAAACATGGTGCAAGACTATGATGATGCTCGGGATTCGGACGAGGAGATGGAGGAATCTGCAAAGGCCTTCAATGAAATGTTGGAGTCTTCAAAACGTCCGCTCCACGAGCACACTGAGCTTTGTCAGTTGGATGCCATCTCACAAGTAATGTCTTTGAAGGCTCAGTTCAACTTGGGCAGAGAATGCTATGACGCAATTATGACAGTATTTGGATGCTTTCTACCCAAAGGCCATGTAATGCCTGCAAACCTGTACCAGTCGGACAAAATCCTCCATGCACTGAAGATGCCCTATGAGAAGATACATGCCTGTGAGAAAGGATGTGCCTTCTATGAACTTCTATTCTATGGTGAAAACCCACTAAATGTCGTAGTCTTCAAATGTTATTGGTTTGAGCCGAAGGAGACTAGAAGGACTCATGAACATATAGGGCTAGTTGAAATCAACCAAAGCACCCATTTAGATGTTCCTCATGTCTATATTATGGCTCAACAGGCGACCCAAGTATTCTATCTACCCTGGGCCTGCCAAACTAATCCAAATCTAAAAGGTTGGGATGTCGTTTATGAAGTGCCGCCACGTGCTAGACTATCTCCCCCAAAGGAAGAGGATTATGAACATCACATTAACCCAGACACATATGAAGGAGAATTCTTCCAAGAGACACATCTTTCCAAAAAGCTTTTCAAGAACCGGTATACTTCACCCTAAAACATTGAAGTAGACAGCGATAGTGAATCCCACATCACCCCAGAGGAGGAACAAGAAGAGCCGGAACAAGAAGAGGTTACTGCTGCGGACGACCTCTCAATGCTTGACCGATTACGTAAAGGTGGCCTTCCACATGTTGATGCCACTGAACCCTATGAGCCCGTCATTGATTATAGTGATGATGATGATTATGCATTTATTGATGATACTGATCGAGATTATTAGTAGTGTCAGGTATTCAATTTTTTTATGTTGTACTTGATGATGATACACTTAAGTGATATACATATTATTATTCATGTCGGTATTTTTTTATGTTGTACTAATTTCGTTTACTCTTTGTCGTGGCAGGTGTTGAAAGATGGAAGGGGAGCCGACTGAGGCCAAGGACAAACGTGCCCAAATTGAAGGTGTGCCACACCATCAAGGTAGCTCCAACTTATATCAGATCGGGCGGAATAGGGTAATGTGGTTTGCTTCATTATTAATGCAATTCATTCATCATGCTAGCTTGAGCCCTTTAATTACTAATTTACTTTGTTTCTCTCTTTCAGTTATGCTACAATAAGACGGATAAGGTGCCAGAGGGGTACGACCTGTATGCCATGGCCCACACTGCCGGGGAAGGCGAGAAAGGGAGGAGTTTAACGAGCAGATCCCTACAATCGAGGCGGTGATGATATCTAGTGGCGGGAGGTCACGTGGCTCCATAGCCATTGATCCGAGATTGCTCCACGAGACCACGGTGAGTTTAATTTGAATGGGCGTTACTTGCTAGTCTTAACATTTGAGTGTCATCATGCTAACGAAACATTGGAAATGATCTTTGGTGCAGCGTTACTCCTCACAAGCATCACACGATCCTTCTCCGACTCTTGGCTTTGAGCCAGCCCGCGCCCCACACCTCCATGATCAAGGTAAGTTTCTCTAGTTTTTTCTTAACAAATGCATAAAGACCTAGACTTAGCTTTATTTCATCCAATATGCTTGCCTTAATGACCTAGAGTTAGCTTCTTTTCCTACAAAATGACTTAATAAGCTTACTGACCTCCAAAACCAGCCATTTTACCTAAGTTAGCTCTAAAACGATCTATACTTAGCTTTGTTTCCTCCAAAATGACCTAAGTTAGTTATAATATGCTTAGTTAACTAGGTTTGCTCAATAATGACATGTACTTACCTTACTTATGTAAAAACGACATAATTAGCTTAGTTAGCTCATAAACGATCCATTTTACCTACATTAGCTCTAAAATGATGCATTTCACCTAAGTTACCTCACAAACGATGGCGTGCTTCTTCTTCTAGTCTTCTTCTTCTAGTCACCTTTTCCTAACTTTCTTATTTGCCATTTTGCAGATTTCATTCACTTCTCGGAAGCTAGCTTGCTATGATGGAGTGCTTGTTTTTTATTTCATTCTCTTCTAGTATTCTTCTAGCTTGCTACGATGGAACTTGCTATCTTGATGAAACTTTGCATTGTAATATGTATGTGCAACTTTGCTATCTTGATGGAACTTGCTATGTATGAGTGGATGGAACTATATATGTATGTACAATGAAACTTATGTGTTGTTAAATAGCTCTGTGAAATATATCTATATATGTCATATATATTTGCTGTGAAAATTGTTGGATTAAAAAAAACAGAAAAAAGAGCCAATATGCAGGCTCTTTGCCGTCAGCCACCGACGACAAACGTCACTTTACAATCAGCAGCGGACGGCAAAGAGGCCACGTGGAAGGCAACTGTGCTTCCTGGGAGGTTGACCTATTTGGTCAGTTTGCCAACAGTGGATGACGGCAAAGAGAAAAAAACTTTGCCTACAGGGTGGACGGCAAAGGCCTTCTGATCTTTGCCGTCAGCGGCCGACGGCAAAAGGCTTGCCGTTAACCACCTAACGGAGTAACAGCGCAATTATTGCCGTCAGTATTCTTTGTCGATGGTAGCTGATGGCAAAGGACCCTTTGCCGTCAGCCGCCCGAAGCGGACGGCAATGTAGCTCTTTGCCATCCCGTACGTTGCCGTCCACTTTTGCCGTCCGCGACGGACGGCAAAGACCTTTGCCGTCCGCCATACATGCCTTTGCCATCTGCCGTGGCTGATGGCAAAGTAGCTGATTCCTGTAGTGATTTCATCAAAGCGAATGTTCAAACTCTGAGATGCTTGCACCAGCCCATAGATGGAGTGCTGGAGCTTGCATACCTTGTTAGCATTCTTAGGATCGACCAAACCTTCCGGCTGCATCATATAAAATTCTTCCTTAAGGAAACCGTTAAGGAATGCCGTTTTGATGTCCATTTGCCATATTTCATAATCATAGAATGCGGCAATTGCTAACATGATTCGGACGGACTTTAGCTTCGCTACGGGTGAGAAGGTCTCATTGTAATCAACCCCTTGAACTTGTCGATAACCCTTAACGACAAGCCGAGCCTTATAGATGGTTACATTACCATCTGCGTCTGTCTTCTTCTTATAGATCCATTTATTTTCTATGGCTCGCCGATCATCGGGCAAGTCTGTCAAAGTCCATACTTTGTTTTCATACATGGATCCTATCTCAGATTTCATGGCTTCAAGCCATTTGTTGGAATCTGGGCCCGCCATCGCTTCTCCATAGTTCGAAGGTTCACCGTTGTCTAACAACATGATTTCCAAGACCCGAACCTGGGTAAACATCGTGTCCCCCGCCTCCTGTTACCATTAGCCTTAGACACACAGTTCGGGACCCCCTACCCGAGATCCGCCGGTTTTGACACCGACATTGGTGCTTTCATTTAGAGTTCCACTTTGACGTCGAAAAAAGGATTGATGGCTCGCCTTGTTATCAAGGACAACATCGCCTCGGGGGAGCCCCGACTTTAGGCCAAACCCTCCGACTAGGCGGCTTCGTCATGACCGCCCGTTCGGTCGCCGTGCCGATGATGACTTCTCGGGTCATCGAAAACAACCTCCACGTTAGCTCGGAATACGCCGAGCGGATGGATCCGATGAAACTTTCGTCCTTGAACGAGCTCCTGGATCGCATCGCCGCCTTGGGAGTCGCTACCGACTATGACCGGATTGGGCTTAAACCCGATCAAAGAGAGATTAACTCTCCGCCGGTCACCCATCAAATAGCTGTGGTGGAGGAGCAATGCACCGACTCTCCCTCTATTTTGAGGATGAACTATGTCCGGATTCCCAAGCTCTCTGAGACGGATACCCTCTTGCGGGAGGACTTGACCCAAGCTCCAAATTTAGAATCGGACAGCCGGCCAGAAAAATTGGGCAACATCCTGGAACCCGAACTACCAAGTTCGGAAATTCCTCTGCCAATGGGTCTCGGATCGGGTGTTTGGACTTAAATCCACCCACCCACCCAGATACAAGCGATCTTTCCCACATTATACAACAATCCCAAGAGACAGTACATCACTTTGGGGCCAGATTCCTCCTTGTAATGAGCAAGGTTAAGGATTGTCACGAGGAACACGCAATCTCATTCTTTTGCAAAAGTTACATGGACAAGGGAATCCTTAACGCCATAAGTCACCGTGACATATCACAATTTGTTGACTTGGCGGCCATAGTACAGAAGTACTATGCGATGGAAAGCGCCTGGAAAACCCAGGCAAAATTCTGGGATCCTCCGGCTCTCACTAAACCCCTTGTCCGAACCAAAAGGGTGCACTCTCCCAGGTCACCCGATCCAATCACCAAGAAACAAAAGCCCACTACAGGGCGTGGAACCGTGTTGGAGGGATGGCTCAATAGGCATGCAAAATTCACACCACACCGGATACCGTACCAACACACAGCCTTAGAGCATGTTGGATACTTCAGCATGTGGCCAAGAGCGGCGAGGATCTCCTCATTAACAATACCGCAGAGCATCATCCCGCAGAAAACAACAATACAGTGTTGACAATCTTCGAGACTTTCACCTCAAATAACAGGCGCAAGAGAGCACTCCACGGCCTCGCCGAAGTCTGCCATGTTGCTGCGATAAATCCATGGAACGACACGGCCATAACCTTTAATGCCAGTGACGAACCTCAATTCCGAACAGTCCGAGCACCATTCGCTTTGGTCCTTAGTCCAATTGTAGACGACTTCCGTCTTACTAAAGTGCTCATGGACGGTGGCAGCGGATTAATCCTCATCTACGAGGAAACTCTCAACAAAATGGAAATAGACAAGAGCCGCATTGAGCAAAGTAGCATGACCTTCTGAGGAATTATCCCTAGTCGGGAGGCATGATGTACAGGAAAAATCACACTCGATGTGGTATTCGGCACGCCGGAAAATTACAGGTCCAAAGAGATAACATTCCAAGTGGCCCCGTTCAGTAGTGGATACCACGCCCTTTTAGGGCGGGACGCATTCGCAAGCTTCCAAGCTATACCCCATTATGGGTACATGAAGCTCAAGATGCCCAGGCCCAACGGAATCATCACTCTATCCAGTGATCCAGACATAGCACTCCGCGCCTAAAATAAAACCGCCACCCTGGCCCTTAAGGCATTATCTGAAGCCCTCGCGGCCAAAGAATTAACTATGCTACGTTCCATAGTGGACAGGGACGATGTGATACTCTACAAATGATCCAAGTCCACCTCTTTCAAACCAGCGGACGAAATAGTGAAATTCCAAGTCCACCCAACGGATTCTACAAAAACAGCATCCATCAGGGCACAGCTGAACCCCACAATCGACGCCGCACTGCAGACGTTCTTACGCGAGAATTGGGACATCTTCGCCTGGCACCCTTCAGATATGCCAGGGATCCCATGCAGGCTGGCCGAGCATAGCCTAAACATATTGAAGGGATACAAGCCAGCAAGCAGACTCTACGGTGCTTTTCAGAGCCTGAACGACAAGCTATGGGAGAGGAGCTAGCCAAGCTACTCAATGCCGGATTCATCAGAGAAATAAAACACCCAGACTGGCTAGCAAACCTAGTGATGGTACCAAAGAAGGACAAATCCTGGCGCCTATGTGTCGATTTCAAGGACCTCAATAAGGCTTGCCCCAAGGATCCCTTCCCCCTCCCCCGCATCGATCAAATCATCGACGCTACTGCAGGACATGACTCATTGTGCTTCCTCGATGCATACTCCGGATACCATCAAATCAAAATGGCGGAATCCGATCAAGCCGCAACAGCATTTATCACCCCATACGGCCCTTTCTGTTTCAACACCATGCCTTTCGGGCTCAAAAAAGCCGGTGCAACCTACCAATGCATGACTCAGACATGCCTGGAAAAACAAATCGGCAAAACAGTTGAGGCATACATGGACGACGTGGTCATCAAGACCAGACAAGTAGAATCTTTAATAGACGACCCGAGGCTCACGTTCGACAACCTCCGAACATATGACATCAAGCTCAATCCGGAACAATGTGTTTTTGGTGTTCCCACCGGAAAGCTGCTGGGCTTCATCGTTTCCAACAGAGAATTGAAGCAAACCCGGCTACAATCTGAGCTTTGTAACAGTTGGCTACCCCAACAGACCTCAAGCAAGTCCAGAAATTAACTAGATGCGTGGCTGATTTAAGCCGCTTTAACTCCCGATTGGGAGAAAAGGCACTACCTCTTTATCGCCTTCTTCGACGCACCGAACACTTCGAGTGGACGGATGCGGCCATGGCCAGACTGGAAGAAATAAAGGCCCTCTTGGCCAGCAACCCAATCCTGGACACACCGAACATTGGCGAACCCATGATGTTATATATAGCTGCAACACACCAAGTTGTAAGCGCAGTGCTCGTCGTCGAACGAGAGGAGGACGGACATAAGTTCCTGCTTCAAAATCCGTTATACTACGTATCCACTATCCTCACACCATACAAGTCATAGTACCCACATTATCAAAACATAGCATACGCGGTCTTCATGGCATCCTGGAAACTACGACACTACTTTCAAGAGAGTTCAATCACGGTGGCCTCCGAAGTACCACTCAATGATATAATAAATAACCGCGATGCCACGGGCCGGATTGCTAAGTGGGCCATCGAGCTCCTCCCATTCGACATTATATATAAACCACGACGAGCCATTAAATCGCAAGTACTGGCTGACTTCGTCGCTGAATGGACAGAAGCCGAACTCCCTAAAGAGTACGGCGCATACTCCAATTGGATCGTGCACTTTGACGGCTCTAAGATGCTGGCTGGCTAGGAGCTGGCGTTGTCCTGACATCCCCTACCGGAGATACAGTCCAATACATACTCCAAATACTATACACAGACTCCAAGAATGCAGCCGAATACGAGGCTATATTGCACGGTCTTCGGATGGCAGTTTCCATGGGCATCCAATGCCTAGAAGGGTGTGGGGATTCGAACCTTGCAATATCTTAAATAAATGGAGACTTCGACGCCAAGGACCCGAAAATGGCGGCTTACCGTAATGTCGTCCTCAAAATGTTAGCTTGGTTCAAGGGGCTTGAATTTCATCATGTGGTCCGAGAAAACAATCAAGCGGCGGATATCCTTGCCCGCATCGGTGCTAAGCGTGACCCCATCCCACCCAACATCTTCTTGGAAAGGCTGTTCAAGCCATCCATGGTGTGGCAAGGGGAGACCGACAACACTAGTCCGAATCCGACCACAACCCCAGACCCCGAACACACTAACATAATCGGAGACTCCGCCACCGAAATAACACCTTCAGCCCACCTAATCATGGTTGTCATCGCCCCGTGGACCGAACCCTTCTTAGCCTACCTAAATAGGCAAGAACTCCCCTAGGACCAAAATGAGTCACGTTGCACTCTGCGGTGCTCTAAAAACTACAAGGTCCACGAGGGAGAGCATTATAAGAAAAGTGCTACCGGGGTACTTCAAAGATGTATCTCCAAAGAGGAGGGTGGTAGCTCTTGGCCGAAATTCATGCTGGACTCGGCGGCCAACACGCCGCAGCTCGGGCCCTTGTAAGCAAGGCCTTCTGTACAGGTTTCTACTGACCGACAGCCCAAGCAGACGCACAGGACCTCGTCCAACATTGCGTCGGTTGCCAGCTCTTCGCCAACCAAAGCCATATGCCACCCACCGCTCTCCAAACAATCCCCATAACTTGGCCCTTTGCGGTCTGGGGGCTCGATATGGTCGGAACCCTTAAAGGAGGAATCATAAGAAAAAATACCTGTTGGTCATGGTGGACAAATTCACCAAATGGATAGAGGCCAAACCAGTTAAAACAGCCGAATCTAGACAAGTGATAGACTTCATATTAGGGGTCATGCACCGTTACGGTGTCCCCCACAGCATCATCACTGATAATGGCTCCAGCTTCACAGCCGACAAGGTGAAAACTTGGTGCGGCAATATGGGCATTAAGCTCGATTACGTCTCCGTCTATCACCGGCAAACAAACAGTCAAGTCGAATGAGCAAATGGTCTTATTATGAGCGGCATCAAACCCAGACTAGTGCGATCCCTGAAAGAATCAGGCATGCACTGGGTCGAGGAACTCGACTCCGTACTATGGGGGTTGCAGACCACGCCAAATTACACTACCGGATACATGCCATTCTTTATGGTGTATGGTGCAGAGGCGGTGTTGCCCTGCGATATCATTCATGACTCACCTCGAGTGCACATGTATGAAGAGAGAGAAGCCGAGCTTGATCGGCAGGACAGTTTAGATGCCCTGGAGGAGGAGCACGACGTTGCAAAAGCCTGTTCCGCATTCTATCAGCAACAGGCTTGCAGGTATCAAAGCAGAGAAGTACGGGCCAAAACTTATAACGTTGGCGAACTCGTTCTACGCCTACCGGAGAAGAAAAAGTACAACATCAAGCCCAAGTGGGAGGGTCCCTTCATCATTGATAAAGTTCTCACCGGGGGAGCGTACCGCCTGCGTGATGCATCAGATAATCGACTCGAGCCGAACCCATGGAACGCGGCCAGACTCCGAAGATTCTACGACTAGCACCGAACTCTGTGTTCGTCTCCTTCCCTCCGCATTATTTATTTATTTATTATTATATCCTCTCTCTCTTTCTCTTTATGGCTCTAAGGCTTTAAGTGTGACTAGACTAGACACTCTTGACGCACTAAATCCTCAAAGTATGTGCGCTCACTATACCTGGGGGCTTCTTATACAGAAGCTTAATATAATTATCTTCCCGACATCACGCTCACCGCATATGTGTCGCTTCCCCATATGTACCTTTTCTTCACCATTATATGCATCGATATGACTTAAGTTTTGGCCAAGTTAGGTTGCATGGCTCGTGTGTTTATGCCCTACATTCCCGTTAGTTCGGCTAGGGCATAAGGGGAGCACCTCTGCGATTGTTACTTCCGGGTACTCTGGATGTGTACCTCACACTGGGTGAAGCCGAAAGCTAGTGTTCTTAAGGGAATATTCGGTTGGTGAACTAAAGATGTTTTTTACTTATTACAATACAAACCCCCCAGATGTTGCATATACTGCGTTTTTGCTCGCAGTACGGACATGCACATTAATGCATGCATACCTAGGGAAAGGAACCCTTAACGGAACTATTCTCTTTGGAAGATGTTTCTTACTATCCATGTAATATAACATAGCTAGTTGGGTACTTGTCTGTTCAAGCAATTATGACCCATACGCCTGGTTTCTACGCGTACCTCGGTTTATATAACTGAGAGGGTATTCGGAAACACTCCGGACTGTCGGGTCCGGAGGCTGAAGCGAAAAGGTCTGCCATGACAAATGATTTACAATCCGGCTAGGGACAAATATGTCAATTGAAGTACATAGTCACTTAGACTCACTTACTTCTTCTTCTATGCCATCCAACAGGCTGTCTAGCCTACAATCCTGTTGGGAATACTTTGCGGCTAGTCCTACCTGGTCATATACCAGACTAACGAGAATCTCTTTCCCATCTGACCCTACAGTTCCGACCCGGGCCATGTGATTCGGATCGAGCTTGGTATACCGTGTTTTACCATGGCCCAAGATTCCCTTGCACCTTGTCGACAGGCAGATATCTTCCATAATTGGAAGCGCCACCGCGCTCCCTTGAGCAGATGTACAAGCTCCCCCATGCTTCCTGGCAGGGAGGTGGATGGCCACAAGGCCTTGGCAATACCTTGCATCACCTGCCGAACTTGTTCGTGCAGTTGCAAAAGCTCTTGTAGAAGACCGCCTGAGGATCCGGGCATCTCCTCTTCGGGACGACCAGTCAGTATACCTACAAACATGACTTTGTTAGCCCGTTTCTTAGCCGAACTATATAAAGGTTCGTTTGAGCACATACTAAAAATGCCACGTTGAAGCCTCCTATTCTCCTTTACGAAGTCAGCAAGCTAGGCCCGAAAATCTTTTAATTCCATGCCCAGCCGGGTATTGGCATCCTGGAGATCGTTTTTCTCTCGCCTGGCCCGTGTAAGTACACGCTCGCCAGCCTCTAGTTGTCGTTGAGCTCGTTGTTCATCCACTTGTAGAATCTCCGGATTCACTCCGAGATTGCCTGCGGAATCTATTGTTAGATATGCAAACATGCCGAATACCAAATGGTACACGTAATTACGTTTTTTATCGATCGAGAAAAATATTACCAGATGAGGCCTTCTTGGATTCCTCCATTTCAGCAGCTGCGGCCCTTAGCTGGGCTTTGCACTCCCCCAGCTCTTGAGACAAATGGGTATTCTTCTCTGTAAGAACCTATTCATAAAATGATCCTTAAATCAGTTGTACCAACTGTTTCAAGTCTCAGGGCTACTGATATAAATAATTATCAGATTTTGCTTACCTGTATATCTTTTAAATACTGGATTGTGGCTCTAGCAAGCCCATCTTGAGCAGCTCGGATGTACGTGTCTCCCGAGTTGAAGGCATAGAAAGCCTCTTCAGAAAAAACTAGGGTCGCGGAGTACGGTCCGCCGACGCCGATGATTCATAACGATCTCCGCCTCGGAATTCGTAGCAGATATTTTATCCGAATCTTCTATAGGAGGACCGTCCGGCGTCGTCCCCGTGTTAGCCTCTACCCTCGATACCGGTGCCGGAATCCGGCTGGTAGAGCTATGACGGGTAGGATCCTCGGATACAGTCCGGTGGAGGTTCTTTCTGTCAAAGCACATCAGATATTGTTATATTTTAAAGATGACAATCACGGAGCATGTTTTAAATTATACCTCTTCGATGGCGGCTCGGCCCTGTCTCTGTTTGCTTTACTTTTAAGCCTACCCGGCTTGGGCGCCCTTTGTTGGTGAGTCGCCGTGGGTTCGGCATGGCGCACCGATGGCTTTCCCTTTATAGCATAATATATGTGCAGTGGGTAAGGTGGGGAGAGTGAATCCTTTTCGGAAGATAGGTCTCTTGTTTTACTTACATGTGATTCAGGGAGGAGGCCGGGATAGTCGGCAATGATGGCCACTAAGGTGCCATCACAGCTCACCTGGTAGAACACCCTGTCACCGAGCTCCACAAATATGTCCGGATCTTCTTCGATTCCAGGGTCGAGGGCCCGGTTGTGGTCCTCTGGTAGTGGAGGCAGGCTATGGACCTCCTTCATAGCTTTCCACATTTCCTGTTATGGACTAGCGAGGTAATTATTTGTGATGAAAGACGGCGGGAATGAATAGAGTTGAGTAAAGGCAGCGGCTCACCCAGCTAGGGGGGTTGTATATGGAAAATCCGCCCTGTGGCTTAATGCGGAAAAACTCCTCTTCTTCTCCTTTGTATAAATTATACAGTATTTTCGCCAGAGCGGCGGCGGAGTTCGGACCTTTCCAACCGCAGCGAGTGGCATCGTCTTCTCCGTTGAAGTGCCACATGGGACGCCCCCGATACTGGAGCGGCTGCACCCCCCGCATTATGCATATTGACATAACCTCGATTATGGTCAATCCGGATTTGGCAAGCGTTTTTATCCTGCCCATCAATTGAAGGACCTCTCTGCTATCTTCCTCCTTGGGGCTCCGAGGATGCCAGCTTCGGCGTTTCCTCAATGGGGAATTTGTAAACTCAGGAAGACCCATTCGGATAGGGTCGGGAAGGGAGACGTCCTTTATATAAAACCACTCAAAAGGCCAGTCTTCGGATGTCTTCTTCGGAGTGCCGGACAGGTATCCGGTTCCGGTGATGCGCCATATTTTGGCTCCACCCACTTGGAATGTTGATCCCTCCTGATTGCAACGGACGAGGCAGAACAGCCTCTTCCATAGCTCGAAATGAGCTTCGCAACCTAGAAATAACTCATAAAGGGCGACATAACCTGCGATGTGCAGGATGGAGGCAGGGGTAAAGTTGTGCAGCTGGAGGCCATAATACTCCAAGAGCCCGTGGAGGAACGGATGGATTGGAAATCCGATGCCCCTCATCAAGTAAGGGACAAGGCACACTCGCTCCCCCAGGGATGGGTTGGGAAAACTCTCCGCTTTCTCCCCGCCGTCAAAGGTGGCTAATCCGGCTCGGACGGGGACAAGATATGCAGGTGGAAGAAACCCCTGGGTCTGCAACTTCACCAATTGGTCGTGGGATACGGTAAACTTCTCCCAATCACCTGGCTTGGCGCTATGGGGGCGAGAGGACGAGCTATGGTAGCCTGCCATGATGGGATGGTTTTTTCGGGCATGCTCTGATGAAATCCTCACTTGGGGAAGATGGTGTGATTTCGATCTAAGGATCCCCGTCTCTTTAATAGATGATTTATTTACATGCTCAGGGTGGCAAGTGTAAAAATGCACTGGCTTCTCACATTCGCTCGAAACGTGGAGGCTGCCATTATTAAAGTACAGAAGTCGATGAGTGCAACATTAAATGGGGAGCGGAACTTTGCTTTCGTCACAATAGGTACTCTGGAGAAGTTGGAGAAGGAACCCACCTTGCAATGCCGAAGACAATCTGCGCGCCGGACTTATCGTCATTGAAGCCTGGTTCGGGGGCTACTGAGGGCGTCCTGGATTAGGGGGTCCTCGGACAGCCGGACTATATGCTTATGCCGGACTGTTGGACTATGAAGATACAAGATTGACGACTTCGTCCCGTGTCCGGGTGGGACTCTCCTTTGCGTGGAAGGCAAGCTTGGCAATTCGGATATGTAGATTCCCTTCTCTATAACCGACTCTGTGTAACCCTTGCCTCCTCCGGGGTCTATATAAATCGGAGGGTTTAGTCCGTAGGACAACAACAATCAGAATCATAAGATAGCTTCTAGGGTTTAGCCTCTACGATCTCATGGTAGATCAACTCTTGTAATACTCATATCATCAAGATCAATCAAGCAGGAAGTAGGGTATTACCTCCATAGAGAGGGCCCGAACCTGGGTAAACACCGTGTCCCCCGCCTCCTATTACCATTAACCTTAGACGCACAGTTCGGAACCCCCTACCCGAGATCCGCCGGTTTTGACACCGACAGCAGGCACCACAGAAACATCTTCCTGAGCTGCGCTACTTTCCGGTTCAAGAGGCAGTACTTCATCAAGTTCTACTTCCCCCCCCCCCCCCACTTACTTCTTTCGAGAGAAACTCTTTCTCTATAAATGACCCGTTCTTGGCAACAAAGATCTTGCCTTCGGATCTGAGGTAGAAGGTATACCCAATGGTTTCCTTAGGGTATCCTATGAAGACGCATTTTTCCGACTTGGATCGAGCTTTTCAGGTTGAAGTTTCTTGACATAATCATCGCATCCCCAAACTTTTAGAAACGACAGCTTAGGTTTCTTCCCAAACCATAATTCATATGGTGTCGTCTCAACGGATTTAGACAGTGCCCTATTTAAAGTGAATGTGGTTGTCTCTAAAGCGTATCCCCAAAATGATAGGGGCAAATCGGTAAGAGATATCATAGATGGCACCACATCGAATAGAGTGCGATTACGACATTCGAACACACCTTTACGCTGAGGTGTTCTAGGCGGCGTAGTTGTGAAACAATTCCACATTTCCTTAAGTGCGTACCAAATTCGTGACTCAAATATTCTCCCCCACGATCTGATCGTAAGAACTTTATTTTCTTGTCATGTTGATTCTCCACCTCACTCTGAATTTCCTTGAACTTTTCAAAGGTCTCAAACTTGTTTTTCATTAAGTAGACATATCATATCTACTTAAGTCATCAGTGAGGGCGAGAACATAACGATAGCCACCTCGAGCCTCAATGCTCATTGGACCGCACACATTAGTATGTATGATTTCCAACAAGTTGGTTGCTCGCTCCATTGTTCCAGAGAACGGAGTCTTGGTCATCTTGCCCATGAGGCATGGTTCGCATGTGTCAAATGATTCATAATCAAGAGACTCCAAAAGTCCATCTGCATGGAGCTTCTTCATGCGTTTGACACCAATGTGACCAAGACGGCAGTGCCACAAGTATGTGGGACTATCATTTTTAACCTTACATGTTTAGGTACTCACACTATGAATATGTGTAACATCATGTTCGAGATTCAATAAGAATAAACCATTGACCAGCGGGGCATGACCAAAAAACATATCTCTGAAATAAATAGAACAACCATTATTCTCAGATTTAAATGAGTAGCCATCTCGCATTAAACGAGATCCAGATACAATGTTCATGCTCAAAGCTGGCACTAAATAACAATTATTGAGGTTTAAAACTAATCTCGTAGGTAAATGTAGAGGTAGCGTGCCGACGGCGATCACATCGACCTTGGAACCATTCCCGATGCGCATCATCACCTCATCCTTCGCCAGTCTCCGCTTATTCCGCAGCTCCTGTTTTGAGTTACAAATATGAGCAACTGCACCGGTATCAAATACCCAGGAGCTACTACAAGTACTGGTAAGATACACATCAATAACATGTATATGACATATACCTTCGGTGTTGCCGGCCTTCTTGTCCGCTAAGTAAATTGGGGCAATTCCGCTTCCAGTGACCATTTCCCTTGCAATAAAAGCACTGGGTCTCGGGCTTGGGTCCATTCTTTGGCTTCTTCCTGGCAACTGATTTACCGGGCGCGGCAACTCCCTTGTCGTCCTTCTTGAAGTTCTTCTTACCCTTGCCCTTCTTGAAACTAGTGGTCTTATTTACCATCAACACTTGATGTTCCTTTGTGATCTCCACCTCCGCTGATTTCAGCATTGAATATAACTCAGGAATGGACTTCTCCATCCCTTGCATATTGTAGTTCATCACAAAGCTCTTGTAGCTAGGTGGGAGCGACTGGAGGATCCTGTCAATGACCAAGTCATCTGGGAGATTAACTCCCAACTGAGAAAAACGGTTGTGTAACCCGGACATAGTGAGTATGTGCTCACTGATAGAACTGTTTTCCTCCATCTTACAACTGTATAACTTGTCGGAGACTTCATATCTGTCGACCCGGGCATGAGCTTGGAAAACCATTTTCAGCTCTTGGAACATCTCATATGCTCCGTGCTGCTCAAAACGCTTTTGGAGCCCCAGTTCTAAGCTGTAAAGCATGCCGCACTGAACCAGGGAGTAATCATCACTACACGACTGCCAGGCATTCATGACGTCTCGAGTTGCTGGGAAAATGGGTGCTTCACATAGCGGTGCTTCCAGGACATATGCTTTCTTGGCAGCTATGAGGATGATCCTCAAGTTCCGGACCCAGTCCGTATAGTTGCTACCATCGTCTTTCAGCTTGGTTTTCTCTAGGAACGCGTTCAAGTTGAGGGCAACATTAGCATGGGCCATTTGATCTACAAGACATATTGCAAATATTATAGACTAAGTTCATGATAATTAAGTTCATCTAATCAAATTATTTAATGAACTCCCACTCAGATAGACATCCCTCCAGTCATCTAAGTGATACATGATCCGAGTCAACTAGGCCGTGCCCGATCATCATGTGAGACGGACTAGTCATCATCGGTGAACATCTTCATCTTGATCATATCTACTATACAACTCATGTTCGACCTTTCGGTCTCTTGTGTTCCGAGGCCATGTCTGTACATGCTAGGCTCATCAAGTCAACCTAAGTGTTTTGCATGTGTAAATCTGGCTTACACCCGTTGTATGCAAACATTAGAATCTATCACACCTGATCATCATGTGGTGCTTCAAAACAACGAACTTTCGCAATGATGCACAATTAGGGGGAACACTTTCTTGAAATTTTATGAGGGATCATCTTATTTATGCTACCATCGTTCTAAGCAAATAAGATGCAAAAACATGATAAACATCACATGCAATCAAATAGTGACATGATATGGACAATATCATTTTGCTCCTTTTGATCTCCATCTTCAGGGCGCCATGATCATCATCGTCACCGACATGACACCATGATCTCCATCATCGTGTCTTCATGAAGTTGTCTTGCCAACTGTTACTTCTACTACTATGGCTAATGGTTAGCAATAAAGTAAAGTAATTACATGGCGTTTTCATTGATACGCAGGTCATACAATAAATTAAGACAACTCCTATGGCTCCTACCGGTTGTCATACTCATTGACATGCAAGTCGTGATTCCTATTACAAGAACATGATCAATCTCATACATCACATATATCATTCATCACATCCTTTTGGCCATATCACATCACACGGCATATGCTGCAAAAACAAGTTAGACGTCCTCTAATTGTTGTTGCAAGTTTTTTTTATGTGGCTGCTATAGGTTTCTAGCAAGAACATTTCTTACCTACGCCAAAACCACAATGTGATATGCCAATTGCTATTTACCCTTCATAAGGACCCTTTTCATCGAATCCGATCCAACTAAAGTGGGAGAGACAGACACCCACTAGCCACCTTATGCAACTAGCGCATGCCAGTCGGTGGAACCTGTCTCACGTAAGTGTACGTGTAAGGTCGGTCCGGGCCGCTTCATCCCACGATGCCGCCGAATCAAGATAAGACTAGTAACGGCAAGTAATTTGAAAAAATTGATGCCCACAACAACTTGTGTTCTACTCATGCATAGAAACTACGCATAGATCTAGCTCATGATGCCACTGTTGGGGATCGTTGCAGAAATTAAAAAAATTCTATGCATCACCAAGATGAATCTATGGAGAGACTAGCAACGATATAGGGAGGGGAGTGTATCTTCATACCCTTGAAGATCGCAATACGGAAGCATTACAAGAACGCAGTTGGAGGAGTCGTACACGGAGCGATTCAGATCGCGTTCGATTCCGATCTATGCGCCGAACAACGGCGCCTCCGCGTTCAACACACGTGCAACCTGGTGACGTCTCCCGCGCCTTGATCCAGCAAGGAGGAGGGAGAGGTTGGGTAAGACAACTCCAGCAGCAGCACGACGGCGTGGTGGTGGTGGAGCAGTGTGGTTTCCAGCAGGGGTTCGCCAAGCACTACGAAGGACGCGGATGTGGAGAGGTAGGGCTGTGCCGAGAGAGAGAGACTCGTGTCTTTGGCAGCCCCCAAAAACCACTATATATAGGAGGGGAGGTGGCTGCACCCTCTCTAGGGTTCCCACCCTAGGGGGTGCGGCAGCCCTAGATGGGATTGGAGGGGCGGCCATGAGGGGAAGAGAGGGGGGCGCCCTAGGGTGGGCCTTTAGGCCCATATGCGCCTAGGGTTTCCCCTCTCTCCTCCTAGCTGCACCTTGGGCCTTGATGGGAGGCGCACCAGCCCACTCAGGGGCTGGTCCCTTCCCACTCTTGGCCCATGCAAGCCTCCGGGGCTGGTAGCCCCTCCCGGTGGACCCCTGGAACCCTTCTGGTGGTCCCGGTACATTACCGGTGACGCCCGAAATACTTCCGGTGGCCAAAACCTCACTTCCTATATATTATTCTTTACCTCCGGACCATTCCGGAACTTCTGTGACATCTGGGATTTCATACGAGACTCCGAACAACATTCGGTAACCACATACAAACTTTCCCTATAACCCTAGCGTCATCGAACTTTAAGTGTGTAGACCCTACGGGTTCGGGAGGCATGTAGACATGACCGAGACAGCTCTCGGGCCAATAACCAACAGCGGGATCTGGATACCCATGTTGGCTCCCACATGTTCCACGATGATCTCATTGGATGAACCACGATGTCAGGGATTCAAGCAATCCCGTATACAATTCCCTTTGTCAATCGGTACGTTACTTTCCCGAGAATCGATCGTCGGTATCACAATACCTCGTTCAATCTCGTTACCGGCAAGTCACTTTACTCGTTCCGTAATGCATGATCCCGTGACTAACTACTTAGTCACATTGAGCTCATTATGATGATGCATTACTAAGTGGGCCCAGAGATACCTCTTCGTCATACAGAGTGACAAATCCCAGTCTTGATTCGTGCAAACCCAACAGACACTTTCAGAGATACCTGTAGTGCACCTTTATAGCCACCCAGTTACGTTGTGACGTTTGGTACACCCAAAGCATTCCTATGGTATCCGGGAGTAGCACAATCTCATGGTGTAAGGAAATGATACTTAGAAAAGTGCTACGTCTTGAGCTTGCATTGGTTTTCCTTGAAGAAGAAAGGGTGATGCAGCAAAGTAGCGTAAGTATTTCCCTCACATTTTGAGAACCAAGGTATCAATCTAGTAGGAAGATCCTCAAAAGTCCCACGCACCTACACAAACAAACAAGAACCTCGCAACCAACACAATAAAGGGGTTGTCAATCCCTTCACGGCCACTTGCGAAAGTGAGATCTGATAGAGATAATATGATAAGATAAATATTTTTGGTATTTTTATGATATAGATTGGAAAGTAAAAGATGCAAATAAAAGATAGATGGAAATCTTATATGATAAAAGATAGACCCGGGGGCCATAGGTTTCACTAGTGGCTTCTCTCAAGATAGCATAAGTATTACGGTGGGTGAACAAATTACTGTCGAGCAATTGATAGAAAAGCGCATAGTTATGAGATTATCTAGGCATGATCATGTATATAGGCACCACATCTGTGACAAGTAGATCAAAACGATTCTGCGTCTACTACTATTACTCCACACATCGACCGACTCCTGCCTGCATCTAGAGTATTAAGTTCATAAGAACAGAGTAACACATTAAGAAAGATGACATGATGTAGAGGGATAAACTCATGCAATATGATATAAACCCCATCTTTTATACTCGATGGCAACAATACAATACGTGCCTTGCTGCCCCTGCTGTCACTGGGAAAGGACACAACAAGATTGAACCCAAAGCTAAGCACTTCTCCCATTGCAAGAAAGATCAATCTAGTAGCCCAAACCAAACTGATAATTCGAAGAGCCTTGCAAAGATAACTTAATCACACATAAAAGAATTCAGAGGAGATTCAAATATTTCTCCTAGATAAACTTGATCATAAACCCACAATTCATCGGACCTCGACAAACACACCGCCAAAAGAGTTACATCGGGTAGATCTCCAAGAAGATCGAGGAGAACTTTGTATTGAGATTCAAAGAGAGAGAAGAAGCCATCTAGCTAATAACTATGGACCCAAAGGTGTGTGGTAAACTACTCACAACTCATAGGAGAGGCCTTGGATATGATGTAGAGGCCCTCTGTGGTTGGTTCCCCCTCCGGCGGAGCGCCGGTGAAGGCTCCAAGATGGGATCTTGCGGATACAGAAGGTTGCAGCGGTGGAATTAGGTTTTCGTGGTCGCTTCTGATGTTTTCAGTGTACGGGAGTATATATAGGAGGAACAAGTACGTCGGTGGATGCTCGAGGGGCCCACGAGGGTGGGGGCGCACCCACCCCCAGGGGGCACGTCGGGCACCCTCGTGGCCACCTCGTTTGTTGCTTGACGTCCACTCCAAGTCTCCAGGTTTGCATTTGTTCCAAAAAGATCGCTCCTGAAGGTTTCATCCCGTTTGGACTCCGTTTGATATTCCATTTCTTCGAAACACTGAAATAGGCAAAAAAACAGCAATTCGGGCTGGGCCTCCGGTTAGTAGGTTAGTCCCAAAAATGATATAAAAGTGTAAAGTAAAGCCCATAAACATCCAAAACGGGTAATATAATATCATGGAACAATCAAAAATTATAGATACGTTGGAGACGTATCAAAAAGCTTTTAGCAAATGAACTACACGATCTTGTGCTATGCTTAGGATTGGGTCTTCTCTATCACATCATTCTCCTAATGATGTGATCCCGTTATCAATGACATCCAATGTCTATAGTCAGGAAAGCATGACCATCTGTTGATCAACGAGCTAGTCAACTAGAGGCTCACTAGGGACATGTTGTGGTCTATGTATTCACACATGTATTACGGTTTTCGGTCAATACAATTATAGCATGTACAATAGACAATTATCATGAACAAGGAAATATAATAATAACCATTTTATTATTGCCTCTAGGGCATATTTCCAACACGGAGGGCAACCAAATGTCCATGCGTAGGCCCGCGCGTTGGTCTTCCTTGGTACCCATCATGTTGATGTAAAAATCATAGACATGTTGCGAGATCTCCGACTGGCTCAACAGGAGGCCTTGCTCCGATTGCAACCGAAGGATCGCACATTTCCTGCGCCTACCGTTCGCGTAAGCGTGGAAATACTTAGTTTTAGCGTCCCCTTTGAGGGTCCACTTGAGGCCGCCCCTGCACCTCCAATATTCCTCCTCAGAGTAAAGCAGCACTTCGACTTGCCCTTCCAAGGCATATCTGTGAGCCCACTCTTGCTCGGAGAAAGGTCTCGCGTCTGCCTGGGCATCAAGGAGCGCGATATCATTGATGAGACATGCCCTGAGAAGCTTGTCGTCGCGCCCTTGGTTCGCGCCCCACCCTTTGAGGCTCGCCCGGAGACGGCCCCCAACCGTAGTCCAGAATTCCAGTGGGCCCCGTTGCTGGCCGGTGAGTTGTACGCATCTGAGCCATTTCTCCCTGAAGATGGCGTCGAAGCCTAGTACCTCAAACCAGGCTGTTTCAAAAAAGAAACGGGGGCTGCGACGGATCCTATCCTCCCCTAAGGATAGGATTGAGGGAACATGGTCCGACCCGATCCTAGTTTTGGCAAGGAGCGAGCACAACGGGAACATGACTTCCCAGTCCGGTGACATGTGAAGGAAATATGCCCTAGAGGCAATAATAAAGTTATTATTTATTTCCTCATATCATGATAAATGTTTATTATTCATGCTAGAATTGTATTAACCGGAAACATAATACATGTGTGAATATATAGACAAACAGTATGTCACTAGTATGCCTCTACTTGACTAGCTTGTTAATCAAAGATGGTTATGTTTCCTAACCATGAACAAGGAGTTGTTATTTGATTAACAAGGTCACATCATTAGTTGAATGATCTGATTGACATGACCCATTCCGTTAGCTTAGCACACGATCGTTTAGTATGTTGCTATTGCTTCCTTCATGACTTATACATGTTCCTATGACTATGAGATTATGCAACTCCCGTTTACCGGAGGAACACTTTGTGTGCTACCAAACGTCACAATGTAACTGGGTGATTATAAAGGTGCTCTACAGGTGTCTCCGAAGGTACTTGTTGGGTTGGCGTATTTCGAGATTAGGATTTGTCACTCCGAATGTCGGAGAGGTATCTCTGGGCCCTCTCGGTAATGCACATCACTTAAGCCTTGCAAGCATTTCAACTAAAGAGTTAGTTGTGAGATGATGTATTACGGAACGAGTAAAGAGACTTACCGGTAACGAGATTGAACTAGGTATTGGATACCGACGATCGAATCTCGGGCAAGTAACATACCGATGACAAAGGGAACAACGTATGTTGTTATGCGGTCTGACCGATAAAGATCTTCGTAGAATATGTAGGAACCAATATGGGCATCCAGGTCCCGCTATTGGTTATTGACCGGAGACGTGTCTCGGTCATGTCTACATTGTTCTCGAACCGTAGGGTCCGCACGCTTAAGGTTTCGATGATGGTTATATTATGAGTTTATGTATTTTGATGTACCGAAGGTTGTTCGAGTCCCGGATATGATCACGGACATGACGAGGAGTCTCGAAATGGTCGAGACATAAAGATTGATATATTGGACGGATATATTTGGACACGGAAAGGTTCGGAGAAGTTTGGAGCTCAGGAGGTTCTGGAACCCCGGGAGGTATATGGGCCTTATTGGGCCCATGTAGGAGGAAGGAGAAGGAACAAGGGAGGCGCGCCCCAGCCCAATCCGAATTGGGGAGGGGCCGCCCCTTCCTTTCTCCTTCCCTCTTCCTAATACTACTACTAGTACTATTTCCTACTACTAGTACTCTTTCCTTCCCCTCCAAATAAGATAAGGAAAGGGGAAACCTACTTGGAGTAGGTTTCCCCTCCCCATGGCGCCCCGTGGCGGCCACCTCCTCCCTCCCTCCTTGATATACGGGGTAAGGGGCACCCTAGAACACAGAACTTGATCCTTGAGATCGTTCCTTAGCCGTGTCGGTGCCCCCTCCACGATATTACACCTCGGTCATATTGTAGCAGTGCTTAGGCGAAGCCTGCGACAGAGAACATCAAGATCGTCCACCACGCCGTCGTCTTGTGGAACTCCCCTCGGAGCCTCTCTTGGATTGGAGATCGAGGGGCGTCATCGAGCTGTCGCGTGTCAAGAACTCGGAGGTGCGAATGCGGTGCTTGGATCGGTTGGACCGGGAGGGCGAGGGACTACTTCCTCTACGTTGTGTCAACGCTTCGCTTTGGTCTACGAGGGCGAGACAACACTCTCCCTCTCGTTGCTATGCATCACCATGATCTTGCGTGTGCGTAGGAAATTTTTGAAATTACTCGTTCCCCAACAGTGGCATCCGAGCCAGGTTTTTATGGTTTGATGTTATATGCACGAGTAGAACACAAGTGAGTTGTGGGCGATATAAGTCATCTTGCTTACAAAGCATGTCATACTTTTGTTGGCGGTATTGTTGGATGAAGCGGCCGGACCGACATTACTCAGACGCTTACGCGAGACTGGTTTTACCGCCGTGCTTTGCACACGGTGACTAGCGGTGTCGGTTTCTCCAACTTTAGTTGAACTGAGTGTGGCTACGCCGGTCCTTGCGAAGGTTAAAACAGCATCAACTTGACAAACTATCGTTGTGTTTTTGATGCGTAGGTGAGATTGGTTCTTGCTTAAGCCCATAGCAGCCACGTAAAACTTGCAACAACAAAGTAGAGGACGTCTAACTTGTTTTTGCAGGGCATGTTGTGATGTGATATGGCCAAGACATGATGCTATATTTTATTGTATGAGATGATCATGTTTTGTAACCAAAGTTATCGGCAATGGCAGGAGCCATATGGTTGTCGCTTTATTGTATGAAATGCAACGCATACTGTAATTGCTTTACTTTATCACTAAGCGGTAGCGATAGTCGTAGAAGCAATAGATGGCGAAACGACAACGATGCTACGATGGAGATCAAGGTGTCGCTACCGGTGGCGATGGTGGTCATGATGGTGCTTCGAGATGGAGATCACAAGCACAAGAAGATGATGGCCATATCATATCACTTATATTGATTGCATGTGATGTTTATCCTTTATGCATCTTATCTTGCTTTGATTGACGGTAGCATTTTAAGATGATCTCTCACTAAAATTATCAAGTAGTGTTCTCCCGAGTATGCACCGTTGCCAAAGTTCGTCGTGCCCGGACACCACGTGATGATCGGGTGTGATAAGCTCTCGTCCATCTACAACGGGTGCAAGCCAGTTTTGCACACGCA
Organism: Aegilops speltoides; assembly: GCA_021437245.1. Taxonomy (NCBI): domain Eukaryota; kingdom Viridiplantae; phylum Streptophyta; class Magnoliopsida; order Poales; family Poaceae; genus Aegilops; species Aegilops speltoides. The sequence continues at coordinate 43,445 of JAHHZJ010000118.1, forward strand.
GAATACTCGAGTTATACTTGACGAGCCTAGCATATGCAGATATGGCCTCGGAACACGGAGACCAAAAGGTCGGCGTGAATCATATAGTAGATATGATCAACATAAGATGTTCACCATTGAAAACTACTCCATCTCACGTGATGATCGGTTATGGTTTAGTTGATTTGGATCACGTGATCACTTAGATGACTAGAGAGATGTCCGTCTAAGTGGGAGTTCTTAAATAATATGATTAATTGAACTAAAATTTATCATGAACTTAGTACCGATAGTATCTTGCTTGTCTATGTTGTTTGTAGATAGATGGCCCGTCTTTGTTGTTCCGTTGAATTTTAATGCGTTCTTGTGAAAGCTAAGTTGAAAGATGATGGTAGCAACTACGCGGATTGGGTCCGTAACTTGAGGATTATCCTCATTGCTGCCTGAAAAATTACGTCTGGAAGCACCGCTGGGTGCGAACTTCTTCTTGATCTAACCGACGGCGTTAAGAACGTCTGGCGAGCAAAGCTGATGACTACTCGATAGTTCAATGTGCCATGCTTTACGGCTTAGAACCGGGACTTCAACGACGTTTTGAGCGTCATGGAGCATATGAGATGCTTCAGAGTTGAAGTTGATATTCGAAGAATGCCCGGATTGAGAGATATGAAGTCTCCAATAAGTTCTATAGCTGCAAGATGGAGGAGAATAGTTACATCGGTGAGCACATACTCAAGATGTCCGGGTATTGTAATCACTTGATTCAACCGGGAGTTACTCTTCCGGATGATAGCGTCATTGATGAATTCTCCAATCACTTCCACCAAGCTACAAGAGCTTCGTGATGAAATATAATATGCAAGGGATGGATAAGACAATTCCGAGCTCTTCGCAATGCTAAAGGCTGCGGAGGTAGAAATCAAGAAGGAGCATCAAGTGTTGATGGTTAACAAAACCACTAGTTTCAAGAAAAGGGCAAAGGGAAGAAGAAGGAACTTCAAGAAGAACAGCAAACAAGTTGCTGCTCAAGAGAAGAAACCCAAGTCTGGACCTAAACCTGAAATCGAGTGCTTCTCCGCAAGCGATAGTCCTTTGGAAGCGGAACTGCCCCAAGTATTTGGCGGATAAGAAGGATGGCAAAGTGAACAAAGGTATATATGATATACATGTTATTGATGTGTACCTTACTAGAGCTCGCAGAGCACTGGTATTTGATCTGGTTACATTGCTAATATTTGCAACTCAAACAGGGACTACGGATTAAGCGAACACTGGCAAAGGACGAGGTGACGATGCGCGTGGGAAACGGTTCCAAAGTCGATGTGATCGCGGTCGGCACGCTACCTCTACATCTACCTTCGGGATTAGTATTAGACCTAAATAATTGTTATTTGGTGCCAGCGTTGAGCATGAACATTATATCTGGATCTTGTTTAATGCGAGACGGTTATTCATTTAAATCAGAGAATAATGGTTGTTCTATTTATATGAGTAATATCTTTTATGGTCATGCACCCCTGAAGAGTGGTCTATTTTTGATGAATATCGATAGTAGTGATACACATATTCATAGTGTTGAAGCCAAAAGATGCAGAGTTGATAATGATAGTGCAACTTATTTCTAGCACTGCCGTTTGGGTCATATCGGTATAAAGCGCATGAAGAAACTCCATACTGATGGACTTTTGGAACCACTTGATTATGAATCACTTGGTACTTGCGAACCGTGCCTCATGGGCAAGATGACCAAAACGCCGTTCTCCGGTACTATGGAGATAGCAACAGATTTGTTGGAAATCATACATACAGATGTATGTGGTCCAATGAATGTTGAGGCTCGTGGCGGATATCGTTATTTTCTCACCTTCACAGATGATTTAAGCAGATATGGGTATATTTACTTAATGAAACATAAGTCTGAAACATTTGAAAAGTTCAAAGAATTTCAGAGTGAAGTTGTAAATCATCGTAACAAGAAAATAAAGTTTCTACGATCTGATCGTGGAGGAGAGTATTTGAGTTACGAGTTTGGTCTACACTTAAAACAATGTGGAATAGTTTAGCAACTCACGCCACCGGAACACCACAGCGTAATGGTGTGTCCGAACGTCGTAATCGTACTTTACTTGATATGGTGCGATCTATGATGTCTCTTACAGATTTACCGCTATCGTTTTGGGGTTATGCTCTAGAGACAGCCACATTCACGTTAAATAGGGCACCATCGAAATCCGTTGAGACGACACCTTATGAACTATGGTTTGGCAAGAAACCAAAGTTGTCGTTTCTTAAAGTTTGGGGTTGCGATGCTTATGTGAAAAAGCTTCAACCGATAAGCTCGAACCCAAATCGAAATGTGTCTTCATAGGATACCCAAAGGAGACAGTTGGGTACACCTTCTATCACAGATCCGAAGGCAGGACATTTGTTGCTAAGAATGGATCCTTTCTAGAGAAGGAGTTTCTCTCGAAGGAAGTGAGTGGGAGGAAAGTAGAACTTGATGAGGTAACTGTACCTACTCCCTTGTTGGAAAATAATACATCACAAAAACCGGTTTCTGTGACGTCAAAACCAACTAGTGGGGAAGTTGATGATGATGATCATAGAACTTCAGATCAAGTTATTACAGAACCACGTAGGTCGAACAGAATAAGATCCGCACCAGAGTGGTACGGTAATCCTGTTCTGGAAGTCATGATACTAGATCATGATGAACCTACGAACTATGAAGAAGCGATGGTGAGCCCAGATTCCGCAAAATGGCTTGAAGCCATGAAATCTGAGATGGGATCCATGTATGATAACAAAGTATGGACTTTGGTTGACTTGCCCGATGGTCGGCAAGCAATTGAGAATATATGGATCTTCAAGAAGAAGACTGACGCTGACGGTAATGTTACTGTCTACAAAGCTCGACTTGTTGCAAAAGGTTTTCAACAAGTTCAAGGGGTTGAC
>JAHHZJ010000119.1:0-23765 GCA_021437245.1 Aegilops speltoides
TGCGCCCGGCGATGAACAACTCTCATGTTGATCACTTTTTCAAATAAGGCCATCTTGAATACTTTTCGAGGTCATCTTTACCTTCTGGACTCGGTCTTGGGTAGACTGAATTATCCGAGTCTTGTAATGAATTTGCAGGCCATATATTATCTCTGATGGCGATGACTCCAAAACCAAAGTTTACCGTCTTGATGATCGCACAACTTCGTATTGAACACTTCTCCATCCGAGATCATCTTGATAAACTTTTGGGCAATGTTCAGTTTCACTCGGTTTGAGCTCATCCACTCGGATATTAGTCTTTCACTTTCGACTGACCTTTTCACTCGGATGATTACGACCACATTTTCAGTCGGAAGACGATCTTTTACTCGATCGGTAGGTTTTCACTTTCGACCTTTTACTCGATCGGTAGGTTTTCACTCGACCTTTTACTCGATCGGTAGGTTTTCCTCGACCTTGGACTCGATCGGTAGTTTTCACTCGACCGGTGACTTCGATCGGTAGTTTTCCTCGACCGGTGACTTCGATCGGTAGGTTTTCACTCGACGGTGAGTTTTCACTCGGATGGTAGCTTTCACTCGACCAAAACATAGCCTGATCTTGATTTGTCTCTCAGGCCTCATCGACCTCGGATTGAGACGAATTATATATGAAAATCGATCGGCTCGGCGAGGCGAAACTTTTCTATGTTGAAGGTTTTTCAATTCAAGGCCGTCTTGAAGGCCGAATTGCTCACGCTCATCAGACACTCATCAACATGTGTCGGTGTCAAGCGTAATATTTAGATCTCGGCCTGTCCAGACCGTATTGACTATAACTTTTGCATATGAACTCGGATTGAGATGATTTATATATCAAAATCGATTGCCTCGGCGAGGCGAAGACAATTCCTTTAGAATACTCCTTCATCCGAGGTCGTCTTGAAGGCAAGATTGGCGAAAACCACTGGAATGTTTGAATTTTGTCACTCGGAGTACAACGCCACCGATATAAGGTCGAATGGCATAAATTAAACATCAAAGTTATTCCACTCGTCGACCTGAAACTTTGCATGCTGAAAACTCTTTCACTTGAGGCCATCTTACTTGCCTTTTGTACCTTGCCAAAATCCGATGTCGACACATGCTTGTTTTCGGCAAAGCTTGCATGCGAAAAATAATATGCAGTGTTTGTTCTAAGGACGATGTCAACACTCCATCGGCCATTTATTTTCCTCGGTGATAATTATGTATCGGCCATGTTTGTGCTAAGGCGATAATCGTATATCGGCCATTGTCTACTCAGCTTCGCCACACACTCGGGTGGTACTTCTTCAAATATTTTCCATTGAGCTCGGGGTAACAATGCCCTTGTATTGATTCTACCAAATATGAATTTCCAGGAACAACCCTTGTAATCCTAAAGGACCCTTCCCAACTTGGAGACCACTTCCGAATTTTCTATCTCTTGAACCAATCGGTAGAATCACTTTCCAAAGAGATCACCAACGAAAATTCTTCAACTTGACTTTCTTATTGTAGCTCTTGCAACCCTCAACTTGTCTCTTTCTATGGACTCCAAAGCAACCAAACGTTTATCGGCAACTTCATCAATATTGTCCATCATCAAGTTATAAAAGTCTCTGCCGATAAATCATTTTGTTTGGCTATTCTCAAAGCATTCAAATTTACCTCCTTGGTAAAACAGCCTCTTGACCATATACTAGCTCATATGGAGTCACCTGTAGCACCATGCCTTGAAATTCTTGTGCCCATAAAGCTTGGACAACAACTCATGCCATCTCCTCGGATTATCCTAATCTTCTTCTTGATGAGCTTGATTAGAATTTTATTGCTAGACTCAGCTTGTCCATTAGCTTGGGCATAATATGGAGAGAATTGAGCAACTTTATATTATAAGATTGCAAACTCTCGACTTGGTGTGACATAAAAGATGAACCTTGATCTAGTTAACGTTTGAGGAATACCGAATCTATGAATAATGTGTTCGGTTATGAATTGAATTACCTCCGTATGTGTCATGTTCTTGAGAGGTCTTGCTTGGACCATTTAGTGAAATAATCAGTTGCCTTCGAACCGATGCCCTTTTGAGGAAGATGGGTGGATTTGTCCAATAAATCTAAACCCCAACCTCTGAAAGGCCACGGTTTGATAATAGGATGTAACATAGCAGCGAGCCAATTGAATATCACCAAACTTTTGACAAGCTTCACACCCTTTATAATATCTGAAGCAATCATTAATCATAGTCGAATAAAACCCAGCCGTCGTAATAACCATTTCATCTTAGGAGCCATTGGTGGTACCACAAATGCCCTCATGTACCTCTCCCATAGCAACTCTTGCTTGGTCCTCATCCAACATTTTAAAAGAACATCATCAATGTTGGCGATAAAGGTCATCATCCTTATAGTATATTTAAAAGCCATCGCGAACAGCCCTGTCCACCCTTTCACTCGGATTGCAAGTAATCAACAATGGGCTTCCTCGATCGGAATTATCACCTGCACTAGATTTTTTGTTAATGGCGAATCGGTGGGTTCAGGTTGGCCTCTTCTATTTGGTAAGACAAGACATCGGACTTTGAGAATATAAACATGCCATGATCAACATGATATCCGGATGCTTTTGTGCCAACTCATTTGCTTTCAATTGTCATGTCTAGATATATGTGCAATGCTAAAACAATCCAAAGTAGAAATTATATCTAGACATTTATCAAGATAAACATTAAGTGATTAGTCCAAACACGAAAGACTTTGGATATTTTTGCACCATAATCGAATCACCGTAAGCCTCAATATGTTAACACCTATAGCAAGTAACATCTCTAGACCGAATAACAATGCTTCATATTAAACTTGATTGTTTTGCAAAAAATATTCTAAGCGGCATGAGGCTTCAAAAACAGCACCATGAGGAGATATATAAACAATACCAACACCTTGGCCATTGCTACAAACTGAACCATCAAAGTACAATCTCCATGGCACTAATGAAACAAGGTTCATATCAACATCATGCTTGTCATTAATCCGATGTTCAACAATGAAATTAGCAACAATTTGGCCTTTCATGGATTTTAGAGATTCATAAGCCAAATCATACTCAATCAAAGCATAAGCCCACTTGCCAATTCTACCACTAAAATTGGCCTATACTATGTACTTAATGACATCGGTTTGACAAGCTACTACACAAGCACTCGGCACTAGGTAATGTCTCAATTTTGTGCAAGCGTAATATAAGCATAGACATAGTTTTTCAATAAATGTATACCTTGTCTCGGCGTCCAATAGCGTCTGCTCAAATATGTAATGGCATGCTCTTTTCCTGGTATCTTGAGTCAAAACAGCACCAATAACACCTTCCTCTCTGCGATATAAAGTTTAAAAGGCTCTCTATGCTTGGTGCTTTCATCACGGGGAGTGCACAAATAATTCTTGATCATATCAAAAGCTTCTTGCTGTTTTGCCCCCAAGTGAAATCAACATCATTCTTTAACGAAGGATAGGAGTAAATGCATCAACTTTCCCTGACAGATTAGCTATGAACCTTCTCAAATAATTGACCTTGCCAAGGAACTTTTGCATATCTCTTTTGCATGTTGGAGCCTCCACTTTCTGTATGGCCTCTATCTTTTTGGGATCGATTTCGATGCCATCTTCATGAATAATGAAACCCAAAAATTTGCCAGCTGACACGCCGAATGCACACTTCAAAGGATTCATCTTGATCCATACTTTTCATCCTTTCAAAAGCTAAGCATAAATCGGCCAAGTGAGATTCAAAAGCATCGATTTGACAACAATATCATCAATATAAACTTCAAGTATGACACGAGGTAAATCATGAAAAATCAAATTCATAGCCCTTTGATATGTGGCTGCATTTTCAATCCGAATGTCATCACTGTCCCTCGAATAAACCAAGGAACCAGGACATCGGAGCTGTTTTGTACATGTCCTCTTGACCATAAAAATTTGATTGTATCCGGCATTACCATCTAGAAAGCTAATAACCTTATGTCGGAAGCATCATTAATAAGCATATCGGCTATTGGCATGGGATACTCATCTTTGGGTGTAGCCCTATTCACATCTCTGAAGTCAATGCACACCCTCAACTTGCGGATCCTTCTTCTCCTTTGGGACAATGTTAGAAATCCACTCGGCATACGCAAGGTCGAATGAATTTAGCTTCAAGCGATCGACCGATCTCTTCCTTGATCGGTCATATGTTTTGGATTAAACTTTCGGCATTGTTTATAAGGTCTAAAACCGGCCTTTATAGGCAACCGATGCTCCACTAGCTCTCGGCTCAACCGGCATCTCATGATATTCCCATGCAAAGCAACAAACATATTCTTTCAATAGCTCGATTAATTTAGCTTTACAATCGGCTTTCATTTTTGTTTATAAATGTCGTCTTGACTAATCCGTCTCCGATATCTACCTCTTCTAACGGATCGGCGATGTAAAACCTTGTCCAAGTTTATCCATGTCATCCAACTCCTCAATAGACTCATACATAGTTCTCTGGACCGATATTTTGCAAAACGTTTTGTAACCACTCGAATTAGGATCCATTTAAACATATCATACCTTGGAGCCGATTGCATTGATCGGCTTTAAAGACACGGGCACAAAACCATTCTTGGTCGCCTTGAAAAATCAAACTCGACAAATCACGTCCGTCAAGCAAGTAGCATTGGGATGTTGCCAATCCACGATGCATCGGCCAAAGCAACACGGCGAATTATCGCATGAATGACTTCCACTTCATCATCAACCCATTGGATCAGCGGTGCATAGTGGATGATGCATGGGTTTGCATGAACCCAATCACGGCCTAGTATGGCGTTGTAGTTACCTTGCACCTCGGCGACAAAAGAATCGTAGCCAAAGTTTTGCTTCATTGTAAGCTCCACATACATTACACCTTTGGCTGGTTTTCTCTTTGCCTTCAAACCCGTTGAGCACCATATTGGTCTTGATCAATTCTTCATCGAGCAAACCCAATTTCTTGAAGACGAATAGGGCATAAGATTTACCACAGCACCACCATCAACAAGCATTCGACTAAGTGGCGATCCATTGATATGACCTCTGAGATAACGGTTTTAAATGTATTCTTGGTTCTTTTGGCTTCTCGAATATTGCTTTTAGGGCCAAAATCCAGTGACACTTCCCTTCCTCATCTACAACCGAAACTCAGCGGTAAGTAATACACCATATTGATATCCATACCTTCATGAACGGTGTAGATTCATAGTCCAACATATCAGCCTCTTCTTCAAGTGGATCGACCGATTAAAATCTGGAGTGAAGGAAAGTAAGTGCCACGAGCGATGTAATAATTGCAATCGTCCTCTTTGGGTGGTGTAGGCATTACGTGATAGATGTAAGCTGATGTATCTTGTATTTGTTTTGGCCTCCACACTTGTTTCTTTGGAACCATGGGCGAGTGTCATTGAACAACTTATCCCTTTGCTTCTCGGCCTCTGCTCTGCCATCTCTTGACTCCTTAACCTCTGTAGTTTCCTCTTACGTGTCTTTGTTAACAGGAGGACACCACTTTGGTCAGTGTATTTAGCATCTCTCACCTTTACTTGGCTGGTGCTTGCTTCATGGTCATTAGCCGAGTGCTTTGGCGGATAAATGTCGGCTCGGTCAGTGGTTATGCACGATCGGCTCTGTATGAGAATGTTTGGTGCCCAAGATAAGTGAGTCGACATCCATTTTCTCCTTGCCTTTTCCGACTCAACTGCTGCAACATTGGTGACTTAACCGCCATTCTTTTCGACTTTCGGATGCATGAAATTTCCCTCGGCGCACCTTTTACTTGGATGGAATCACTGGATTGATGTCACTCGGATGGTATCCACTCGGATGGAATTCATCGGATGGAATCTACCCATCCATTTTTCCTCGGATAGCTTCCACGGTGCATTCTTACACTCGGATAATTTCCATCGGTGCATATTTTGACCAGCGGTTGATAGTACCAATGTTGATCGGCCTTATATGAATAATCAGTCGATCCCAACAGTTTGCCTCGCTCTTACGGAAAGCATGCCTTTGGTCCACTCGGTTTTGCATCGGTGAACATATCATCGATGGTGACCTTGGTGGCTTCAAGTGTGATGGCGGTTAGACTGGACCGCGATTGATTAGCATATTTGGACAACAACATATCAAAAGTTGGCTTGATCCGCTTGCGTTGCACTTTAACTTCATTCCTCTTCCACTTGCCAACCGGACTCTTGGGCGACAAATTTAACCGAGTATTTTCTTGCACTTGCGGTTTGCCCCAGTGTAGGATTCTTGATGGTGATTTTGATCACTTCCTTGCCACGGGTTGCTTATCAAGCACAACTTGTCTCCCCAAGACCTTGTGCCCTCCTTGTCTTTCTGGGCTCACCAACAATGACATTAGCTTTATTAGCGATTCGGCTACCTCCGGCCGAATGGTAACTTCTTCCTTCTAAATCCATGGTGTTCATTGGAAAGGGCTGTTTATCAACTTGCATCTCAGAAAAGTTCAATCGTCCGTCATTAATGGCGATTGTATTCGTCGAAAAACATTGCAATCATTAGTAGCATGAGAAAAAAATTATGATACTTGCAATAAGCACGCGTTTCAGCTCTTCAACCGGTAAAGTATGAGATATTCTAATAATCTTAGCTGCAGCAAAGCATCAAATATTCTATCACACTTAGCAATGTTAAAAGTAAACTTCATCTCTTCATCCGATTCTTATGAATCGGTTTGAATCATTACAAGTAAAGGGTTTGGCCTTAGATGGCCAAACAAATTCGATAACAAAAACATCACCCTCATCGTCAAGTGATCACTATCATATTCCACCATATTCATCTTTGGACGATCGGCTTTGTATCTATGCACTTCTTTGAGGTCTTTGCTTGGCTTTCTGAGCCAAAGCCCTTTGTAAGACTTGGTTGATATTTAGAACTCTAGCCTTCTAGCTTTTCTCTAATGGGAGTTCTCAAACCACTCAGCACTAGGTTGCCAAGTCTCTCGGTTATCACCAAACTAAAACACGGTTTTTCGTTTCTCGAATCTTTGGCGTAATCGGAGACCGATTCATCATGCTTCTTTAACGATGTTAGATGTGACAACTTGAGTTCATTATGCTTGCTATAAAAGTGATCATGAAATTTCTGCTCTAGCTGCGACCAAACTCGAATGGAACCATGTGGTAAAGAAGAAAACCATGAAAATCGGTACATTAATGATAAAGAAATAAGCACTTTCAATTCATTCAATGAGCCTGCCTCACCCAATTGTGCTAAGTATTGACTAACATGCTCCCATGTGGTTTTGTGCCTTCTCCATTAAACTTAACAAAATCTGGAATTTTATATCCGGAGGCCTTTGGATGGCATCAAAGTACTAAAGTGCGGCTTTTGGTAAATCCGATTCGAGGTAACTCAACTCAAAATTCTCTCGAAGCATCTTAGCCATCTCCTCTCTAAGATTAGCTAAACCATCATCCATAGTGGGCGATGAAGCTTGTGGCGTGGCATAGGAGGAGTAGGGTTACTAGTTGTAGTAGGTTGTGGCGGTATGTCGACCCATAATTTGCTAGTGGTAGGTGGTTGTAGCTGTAGGTAGGGTTTGGTTGGGTCACCACGAATGGCATGCTCATAATAGGATTAATGGGTGCAGCCACAATCTGATTTGTTTGGGTAGGATAATAAGTCATCCGCAGGGGGCCCGATGAGATAGGTAAAACCAGATTAGGGTTTTGCCACTAGCAGCTACACCATCATTACCACTAGTCGATTGAGATGTATTCTTGAGCATTAGTATTTTCTATGAAAGTTTGATAGACTAGATTGTTACCATCAACAATCGACTTTCAATCTCAGCCTTTGGGAGAAAAGCGAGTACTACGGAGGGTTTAACACCTCGGCGAAGAGGAGGAACTTGATTTCTTCAATCGGATGATGTTGCCTTGGCGATCCTTCTTGAACTTTGCAAGGAACTCCTGCAAGTCCTTCTCCTCGTGGCCTTCTTGTACTCCTCATAGACTTGGCGATGATGGCGATATCTCATCAAGGCGGGCTTAATGATGTTATCGGCGTCTACCTCGAATGGCTTGGGAAGATCGGACATGGTGGATGATGATGATTGATCTTCGTTCCCCGTAGTCGCCAAAAGTGTGTTGAACACGAACCGTCCGTGTACCCTCGGCGCGGGGTGATGCACGCAGCTCACGTCGAAGGAGACCCGACCGAACAAGCGATCGCAAGGCGATCGTGGTGCTTTGCGAACCGAAACCCAGCGCACCGGGAGGGACCCGTCGGATGCGGCTGACTATGGGCTGCCTAGGTCGATTCCTCGCCCCTAGAGCCTCGGGATTCGCAGCTCTCAAACACGAAGAACAGCGAAGAGAGAGAAAAAGCGGTGGGAGATAAAAAGTAGGCGGGAAAAAGTAGTATATTGATTTGTTCGATTGTGTGTTGTTCAATGGCCGTCACCTAACATATATAAAGGCTGGACTTCCCGTACAAGTAAAGGATTCATCTAGGCTTTCCTTACAAGAAAAATTACATCAATTCGCGTCCTAGAGTCCTAGTTCTATTCAACTCGGATCGATCTGAATCTGGCCCAACTCTGTCTTCCTCCTTGTGCAGGCCGCGAGCCTCCATATGACCTCCGATCAAGATGGCCCAAATATCAAACTTGTCGCCTCGGGATCTGAACAACTCTCATGTTGATCACTTTTTCAAATAAGGCCATCTTGAATACTTTTGAGGTCATCTTTACCTTCGGTCGGACTCGGTCTTGCGGTAGACTGAATTATCCGAGTCTTGTAATGAATTTGCAGGCCATATATTATCTCTGATGACGATGACTCCAAAACCAAAGTTTACCGTCTTGATGATCGCACAACTTCTGTATTGAACACTTCTCCATCCGAGATCATCTTGATAAACTTTTGGGCATATGTTCAGTTTCACTTTCGGTTTGAGCTCATCCACTTTCGGATATTAGTCTTTCCTTTCGACTAGACCTTTTCACTCGGATGACTACAGCGACCACATTTTTCGATCGGAAGGCGATCTTTTACTCGATCGGTAGGTTTTCACTCGACCTTTTACTTGATCGGTAGGTTTTCTTTCGACCTTTACTCATGTCGACGGAGTTCACTTTCGACCTTGGACTTTCGATCGGTAGTTTTCCTTTCGACCGGTGACTTCGATCGGTAAGTTTCCTTTCGACCGGTGACTCATTCGGTAGGTTTTTCACTCGACCGGTGAGTTTTCACTCCGGATGGTAAGCTTTCACTCGACCAAAAACATAGCCTGATCTTGATTTGTCTCTCCAGGCCTCGCCGACCTCCGGTTGGGAGCCAGAATTATATATAATCGATCGGCTCGACGAGACGAAACTTTTCTATATTGAAAGGTTTTCGAATTCAAGGACGTCTTGAAGGCCGAGGTGCTCACGCATTACATCGGACACTCATCAACATGTTATCTGGTGGTGTCAGCGTAATATTCAAGTCTACGGCTTGTCGGACCGTATTCCGTGTATCTTTTGCATATGAACTCGGTTGAGATGATTTATATATCAAAATCGATTGTCTAAGCGAACCGAAGACAATTCCTTTAGAATACTTCTTCATCCGAGGTTGTTTTGAAAAGTAAAGATTGGCGAAAACCACTCGGAATGTTTGAATTTTGTCACTTTCGGTACAACAGCCACCGATATAAGGTCAGGAATGGCAATAAATTAAACTTATCAAAGTTATTCCACTTTCGTGGACCTGAAACTTTGCATGCTGAAAACTCTTTTCACTTGAGGCCATCTTACTTGCCTTTTTTGTACCTTGCCAAAATCCGATGTCAACCGTGCCCTGGCAGCGAAAAGCCCAACCGTAAACCTCCGCGATCACGAGTAATCGCAGCCACGCTTTGCATCACGAGGACTTGCTTCGAATCCGTCGCAGTTGCCGGCGTCATGGGGAAGCCAGGCGCCCATCCAATCAACCGCCACTGGCGCCCAAAAGCCCGTTTACATTAGAACTACTGGCATTTGCACTTACCCTCTCTCCTCTACCTTTCGGCCAAGTCAAGGAGCACCTTGAAGTAGGCCAGGAGGGCTACTATCGGCGTTAAAGGAGGCAGGGGGTCTCCAGACCTTTTACGTGCCTACGCCCCTGCGGCGTGGCTCAAAGGGAGCCTAGCATAGCCGCCCTTCGTCAAACCTGGCTCAAGACCACCGCGAGGCCAAGCCTCGGCGAGGGTGTAGACAAGGAGCTTCCTTAGAGCCTGCCCTCATGGGCCGGAGCTCACGAGGAAGCGGAGAAGTTCAAAGAAATGGTACCTCGTGAGGTGCCCATGGCCATAAGCCATAGCGACCAAGAGCGCGCGATCGGGCGCTTGACCCATCTTGATGTCCTCCTTTCCTCTTTGGTGCAAGAAAGAAATGGCCTTGACGAGAGCATCAAGCAAAGGCATCCATTTTGATGCCAACAAGACCAAGACCAATAGCGGAGAAGGAAGTCATTGTGGAGCCCAAGCGACGTCACCACGAGGCCTTTGACGAGGCAAGGACAACCTTTAGTCGGGATAGATGTACCCGCTGTTCCCCCTTCAAAATGGCCAATTGTTGGCGCCCTTCCTCGCTCAATATTTGAGGAGGCCCGAGGGGCCTTTGCCTATAAATAGGACTAGCCACCCCAGGAGTAGAGACATCTAGATCCTCACCATGAATGACCGATAGATAGAAGCCCGAACTCCTCCTAGCTTGATTCGTTGCATCGGTCAAAAACAGACCCTCTGAGGCTGTTCTTCACTGAGTAATATTCATCATCGGCCGAAGCAATCCACCACACCACACCTTTGGAGTAAGGTATTACACCACAATGGTGGCTTTGAACCGATATAAATCATGTGTCTCTTGTGTTGTTCTTTTTTCGTGGTTTTTTAGATCCTAGCGATTAGCCGAGGGCGAGGTAGATGAAGGTGAAATCTCCGCGCGCACCCATGTTCAAACCTCAAAGATTACCGCCAGAACCGAAATCCGACAGAAGAATGGCAATCAGGTAGTTCACCATCAAAACGCGTGACCCTAAATGGACAGCGGACCCAATCAAATCTAGCATCCTGCGGCTCACCTCACTGTAAAGAAGAAGGCCTATCATGGGAGTGATTCGAGGGCCGGACTCCAATCCTGCGTCCAAACCTTGGTAAACAAGCTCAAGCTTGTCGATGTGAGACAGTCATGCTCATCCGCCGGATCCTCCGTGCGAGCAGGCCTTTAATTTGTGGGAGTTTGATCCGACACAGCACTCAACCTTGAGCGGGGCTCTTGACACTACGTCACGAAGATGCACGGAAGAGTGCTTATTCAAAAACATTGATGCTCCCACATCCGCTACGAATCGCGGATTGAACTTACGGCCCGTCGATCGGCGAGATAAGCCATTTACCCGCTACGGGACACTTGTTTTCATAGTTTGACTCTGTCACGCGATTTAAACTCCCTTACCTTTGCAGGAGCTGGCAAAAAGGCGTCACAGGCGGAGTTAACTATCAGCTCCTTGCCCGAGAAGGCCAATGAGCCCCAATTAATGGGGCTGGCTTGGCTCCAGCGCTGCTGCGTGGTCTTGGGAGAAGAGGCCAAGAGAAGGCCCACGGGGAACTCGGGAGGGATTCCCGTAGCCATGTGTCGGACTCATCGTCCAGAGTGACTCCAGCGGACTCCTCCCACTTGAGCCGAGGAGGGAGAAAAAGAGGCCTCTCCACAATGCGGGGAGAGAAGAAAGGAAAACTTAAGCCACGTGGGAGGCCGAAGAGGTCCAAGAGGGAAGGACCCTCCCAGGACTCCACCAGCAGCAGCAGACGATGAAGAGGTGGCCGCTGAGGACTAAGCCCTAACTTAGCGTCGTGAGTGTCAGGACCCAGAGAATAATTAAAGGAATTTTGTTTGTCTCATAGAGTCTCATAACGCCCGAACACAACCTACAGCCCACCCAGGGACAGGCTCGATATTTCAGCGAGTGGCTCCTGGCTCCGTGGTGACGTGAATAGTACTTCACTTCCGGCCACCTCCTCTCCTCGTCTTCTTGATGGCCTTGGTGGGGTCCCCAAGAAACCCGGCCGGGAAGAGGAGGAGGTCCCGGAAGTGCCATAGAAACCTCCGGACTTTGGGCACGAGGATCAACCCCAAAGGGTTCTAAGTTCGGCCTTGGCAGACTCATGCTGCGGAACCCTTAGTGGTTAGAGGTCCGTGAGCAGCCCTTACGTGAAGGCCGAGACTGCGATGCAGTGACCTCATCCAGCAGGAGGTCTTGGGATATTAATTGCTGCTGGATCAGCTCAGGCGCCTCCAGCCGCCGACGCAACCTGCTTTGTTATGAGTGCGGTGATTGAGAAAGTTCGGTCCGCCAAGGCGGGCTGGCTGAAGCTGCACCAGCCTTCCTAACGAGGCTTTGAGCTATGTGATTAAGATATGTAAAAATAGTGCATGATAGCCCAGTGGCCCCAGTGCTTTCCGGTTTGAGCGGAAAGAAGAAGAGCGGTAGAGGATCCTAAAAGATATATATGCAGGTCTAACACAAATATGTCGATATGGGAATGCGGGTTCTTGGTTGCTGCTACCTCGCCACTGCCTTGCTGCTGGAGTCGATGCATTGAAGCGAGCCTTCGGCGGTCGAGAAACGGGCTCGGCCGTGCCAAGAAGCAGCTTCGAGGACAAAGAAGGTTAAATAATACCTTATTAAAGTAATACCTTATAGAAAGAAGTTTGGTTGCAAAAAATGATAGGAATAGCATGAGGTATTACGCGGGGCCCTGAGCGAGGTGGCAACCTGAAGGAAGGCGGTGTCAGAGGGCCAGATGCAATCTTGACCATGAGCCTACGCAGCCGAGAAAGGCGGGGCTTGGCGGAGTGGAAGAGGTGCGGCAAAAGCTCAGAGCTCTCGTGGAAAAACCACGGAGAGTTTGGGCGTGACCTCGAACCTCGAGAGTCAAGCTCGCCTCGGCTCTTGAGAGTGCCAGCTTCGCTAAGGCGAAGCCCGAAAGCCCTCAGGAAATTGGCGATAAAAAAGATAGTGGCGGGTAAGGCATTCTTCATGCAAAACAAGCATGTAAAGTAGATTATCTGTTACTTACCGGATTCGGAACTCTCCAAGAGCATTCGCTTGAGATCTGCCCGTGGCGTGTCCAAATCTTGCGCGTTCTGAGCCGAGGAGGGCTTCGATGGAAAAGGTGTTACGGTCTCAATATCTTGAGGCGGACATCCGGTGCCCAGAGGACCAGGTGAAGCGGTGGTCGAGCTCCTAGTGGCCAACAGGCCATGAAGGCGTCATAGTTGGTACTGGCCTAAAAAAGCCATGCACAGGAGCTACTTATGATGTGCGGCCGGTGGGTGGATTCTGTCCATGGGTTGAAGTCATCAAGCACTCCGTGCATTGAAGGTGCCCGTTGGGCCGCTAAAAGTGCCTTTGGAGATAGATGGGCGAAGACTTGTGGCGGACCTGGCATACACCGCCGAAAGAGGAGAATGTACGCCGAGATGTACTATAAGGGGTGTCTGAAGGGTGCTTGTATATATATAATGCTCAAAGATGGTTTTTAAAGATGTATACCCTAAATATATCGCTAAGCAATGCTATTAATTTAAAATATTACCTTCTATCACGATCGTTTATCAAATTTGAGAGATGGCAAGTCGTTGGCTTGACCCCCATGCCACAGTCTTTGGGGTGTTCGGGATAAACTTAGGCGCTCTTGTTCCCATTTTGGGTCCTCAGAGGGCGCTCAACACTAACGAGCGAGGCAACGGACTTATAATGCATGAACACTCCCCTTAGCCATAGAATTCTATAATTCTAAATTTGGTGAAGCCCCTAGTGTTCGGAAGGCGAGTCGAGGCGCTATCCATGCCTAGGCGGACAAAGCCGGCTCCTCGCTCTAAGCGGCATAAGTCTTTAGGGACTCGAAAAAACCTCTCAAACAGCGACCGGCTCTCGCCCTATCATGCCAGTCAGGTTTAGCTTTCTCCAGAGGTGCTCAACCCAGCTCAGCAGGAGGACTGTCGCGTGGTTCTCCCAGCCTACCTTAGCCGATATAGGGCGTAAGGTACCAAAACATGGGCGAAGGCAAAGCCCAACTATTGACCCAAGACATGATTGAGACCGATGCATATAATGCTATAAGTTCGAGGTGCCGCACTTGTGAAAGTGTTAGGACTTATCACACCATAATTTGGGAACTTAAACCCTGGTGTACTTAGCCGTACCAAAGCGTCTGGGTGCAACATGTCATAAGTGAACATGTATAGATAGAAAAAGGAATGCAATAATAGGCAAAAGCGATGCATTGTTTATTCAAAAAATCTCTGCGATGAAAGCGAGAATGATACAAATAGTGTGATAAGCAAGGGATGGGACTATTTAACATGTCCCCCTCCGGGAGTAGGCTGCTGGATGGTATGTAAAACAGGTATAATGCTCGTAATAGAGACCACACGGATACTCGGCGTAGCTTTTGCTTCCTGGCTGTTGCATCGTGAGTTCGGCAAGTCTCTTGCGGACGGGGCTCTGGAGAAGCAGTCCTGCGAATAAGAGAGAAGAATGACACAATTAGGAGCCCACAGTGCGGTTGAGCCGCTCTCCGGGCATCGGTGTCGTGCCCTACCCCTATGCCCATGGTATCTCGAGGCGTAGTTATGTCACGTGTGGTCTTGGTCTCGCGATTCGCGGGCTAGGAGATTAGGGCCGTATTACTCTGGCGATGCTTTCGGAAAGTGCGAGTGGTCTTGTTGTAGGTTACTCTGGGCGCTTGGCGGTGTCGGCAGCTTAACGGCGGACTCGAGAATTGCCTTAGAGCTACTTTGTACTTCCGCCGCGAGCGTGTATGCTCCTCCATTCGGAGAGTGTTCGGTGTTTCCGTTGACCGTAATGACTCCTCGAGGCCTAGCATCTTGAGCTTTAGGTATGCATAGTGCGGCACCGCATTGAACTTTACAATGCAGTTCGTCCGAAGCGATTGCATGATAGCGGCTGGAGCAGGACTATGTCGAAGATTAACTCCTCGCCGGAAGTTATCGAAGACCACTTCAAAGTGTGGCGAGCTTATGCAGTTGGCCTCTACACGGTATGGCGCCTTTAAAGGTCGTTTTGTGGGTTTAATCCTTGAGGGTCTATGCCCATTTGCACATTGTATCTTGATAAAGCGGTTAGTCTGCCGCCATCCATCGAGGACTCTAGTGAGGTGAAATCTGTCGGCGATTGGGTCTAGAACCAATGCGGCGAATCCATCATGGCGGATGCTAGTGGGGTGGTCCCTGATCAAAAGTGATAGGGCATGAGGACCACGGATTGAACTTTAGGCGGCTGGCTCCATCGCATATCGTCCACGAGTGCGCTTCCGCTCCTTTTGGGTATGTGGGTTGCGTATATCATATTCACCGTCCGCCTTGTGAGAAACCCTTCTATCCTCTATTGTTACGTGGCGGGTCTCCTCCTCGTTATCGCTATGCAGCCCCTTGTCATTATTTTAGCAATTAACTTGCACCTGTGAACACCCAACAATCCTGTTGGTGTGATTGGCTAACTTTCGAGGTGCGTGTATCGCACGGCGATCAAAGTATTGATCGAAATTGGGCCGGGCTGGGTAGTTCTTTTAAATGGCTTTTTCGTGATCGGGTTTAGAGCCTCTGAATCCGGCATTGATTGCCGTATCTTTAGTATTATCGCCGTTAATGCGGTGCTTGTGCTTATGCGGCGACTCGCGTTCTTGTCCTTGATATCAAACTACGGGGTTTTTGGTCGGGGTTATTCTTTGAGCTAGCGGCTGTCCTCTCCGCTGAGCGGGTCATGAGTGATGTGAGGGCTGCCATGGATTTCAACTTTTCTGTCCTAGGTGTCGGGCAAGCCACTTCGTCGCGGATGTTATGTTTGAAGGCTGCAGGGCCTCTGCATCCGGACGGTCGGCGATTTGATTTTTCTTGGTTAAGAACCGTGTCGAGAATTGTCGGCGATTCATCGGCTGTTGAATTATGTGGCTAGGTCATCAGCGTCTAGTGGTGCACATATGTGCCTGGAAGTTATCAAGGAATCGGCTTCGAGGTCTTCCAATACAATTGATTACGCTGCATAAGCTGTTGAGCCAATGCGAGCTGGTCCTTTAAGCTGAGTGGGAGGTATTTGATGGCGTGTAGATCATCACGCGGGCCATGTGGATGTGAAGGAGATAGTCCTCGATCCAAACCGCGGGATCTGTTGTGCCGTCGTATGATTCAATGTTTGGGTTTGAAACCCTCGGGGATTTGATGATCCATTACTTATCATGAAGCATAGTGGGTTTCTTGGCGCCTCGTATTGGGCTATATCACGACCACAGCTCAAAGCGAGCTTTGTCCCTTTGTGTTGAGCCCGGCGGGTATTGTATCCGGCGTGGCGGTTGTCATCACGTATCATGGGCGCCCGCGATCCGTGGATCGATCTTGTTTGTCTTGCCTTGTCCTCAATATGTCTTGCAAGTCTGGCGCGTTCCCCGTGGCTTTGTATTTTTTGAGCGAAGCCGAGTGCGGCTTTAGTGGAGGCCTAGGGCCTCTCTACTCGCGCCCAGGTGGCTGGTCGGCCGTATTATTGCCTTGGTGATGTAGGTTTAGGTGCTTCCTCCTCTAATCGGGGTAGCAACTGCGTTTTAGGTAGCTCTTGGAGGCGTCTGAGTTCATACTCTTGGACGCAAGGACTTGATCCATGTCGACTAGCAAGTCTTGAGTCGGCTCTAAGCTGTTGCTTGCTTTTCTTGAGGCTGCTTGCCGTGGCCATAAGCCTGCGTTTGAAAGCAGCTCTTGTTAGCGGGATCCTCGGGCCGCGACAAATTAAGTCGTCGTCGAGGCTTGCCTCGTCTTGGGAGGAGCATATAATTATCATCCTCTACCTCTTTGTGCCGCTTTCTCATGAGGCTGGCTTCTCCATCCTCTGCTTGGAGTCTGCTTTGGAGGGTTGTCTTCGGCATTATGCAGGGTGTTATTGTCTCCGGTGCGGAATCTCCATTTTCTTTGTGGTGGGATTTAGGCGGCGGCGATGCGGTAACAGGCTGTTTCTTGGAGGGTCATCTGCGTTGTTCCCTCGCCATTCCCATCCTTTGGGATGTCCACCATGTATATATCGTATGATGAGGTGGCCTTCCGGTGCCTGTGGCTGGTTCTTGATCGTCTCTGCATAAATCGTCCATCCGTCAATGTCTTTGGAGTGAAAGTCGAGCATGTCGGTTAGATCATCGGCGAGTGGCTACAAAGTGGGTGGTGGGTGGGCGTTGAATTTCTTCGTCGTCCGCATCCCAACCTTCCTCACCATAATCCGGCAGGGCTCTCTGATAAAGAGAGACTTTAGTGAATTCAGGATGTTGCCAAAGGCGAGTCTTTGAAAAGATGTCATACGGTGAACTCCATGATCGGCTAGTCAGATTCGATTAGCGAGGCGCGGGAGGTTTGGAGTCGGAGAGAGTCGGCACCTTGGAGTCTGAGCTTCACAAAGGCAGGGTTGGTATTGGCTCTATTGCCGTGAGGGTAGCAACCCAGGCGGTGTCCGACCACCCATCCTCGTCGGCCTTGATCGCTCAGGATTAAGGGTCGGGCGGACACTTATCTTGACCTCGAGGGCCTTTGTCTGTAGCGAGTTAGATCATGCCCATCGTGCGGTCTGGCGCTTGGCTGTGGGTCGAACCGTCGATGATCAAGTCCCGAGCGTCGGCCGTATAGTTCAAACTTCAAATCGACTGATGGCGAGCTAGCTTTTGATCTGCTCGGATGGCCAGCGAGTTGGCCCTGATGCAAAACCACCGAATCGAAGATCCGTTCGGGAGAAAAGTCTCACCACTGGACGCGTTGTTGTTGATGATCGAAGGAGCCATCGGGCCTATAGGTGGCGACGAGAGGAACTCTTAATAAAGCACCAATGTCGATTATCAAAGCTGGCGGATCTCGGGTAGGGGTCCCGAATTGTGCGTCTAGGCGGATGGTAACGAGGAGACAAGGGACACGATGTTTTACCAGGTTCGGGCCCTCTCGGTGGAGGTAAACCCTACTCCCTTGATTAATATTGATGATATGGGTAGTACAAGAGTTGATCTACCACAAGATCGAGGAGGCTAAACCCTAGAAGCTAGCCTATGGTATGATTGTTGTTCATCCTCGGACTAAAACCCTCGGTTTATATAGACTAGGAGAGGGCTAGGGTTACCAGAGTCGGTTACAATGGTAGGAGATCTTCATATCCGTATCGCCAAGCTTGCCTTCCACACCAAGGAAAGTCCCATCCAGACACGGGACGGAGTCTTCAATCTTGTATCTTCATAGTCTTGGAGTCCGCCCAAAGATGATAGTTCGGCTATCCGGACACCCCCTAGTTCAGGACTCCCTCAACCAACTTTAGTCAAGATAAGTGTACTAGATGTCCCCCTTCAAAATGGCCAATTGTTGGCGCCCTTCCCGCTCAATATTTGGGGAGAGGCCCAGGGCCTCCGCCTATAAATAGGACTAGCCACCCACAAGGTAGAGGCATTTGGAGAGAGAGGAGATTTTGGGCATCTGCATCTAGAGATAGAGAGAGAGAGGCGACTGAACTCCCCCTAGCAGTTGATCGCTCCAGCCAGAACAGACCCTCGTGAGGTTGTTCTTCCTTGTATATTCATCATCAGCCCTGAGGCAATCCACACACCTGGCGGGTGTGGTGTTACACCACATTGGTGGCTACGACTATAAACCTCGTGTCCTTTGTGTTGTTCTTAGTGTAGTTTAGATTCTTGCGGCAGAGACAGGTGGCGTAGGTGTGATCTCCATGCACCCTAGGTTTGAACCTTGAGGTGCGGAACCGAAATCCGACATTTGTACGCCAAATAGGGGTCTTGTGGAATCTGCCTTCCATCGCCTCGTGTTTATTGCCGTCGCATCCATGTCGGGCTTCGTCGTGCCACGCCCGGCGCCTCGCCACTCGCGTCGCCAGGCAGCCTGTCGTGGCGCCCGCCGTTCCCGTCGCATGTTGTCCAACGCCCAGCCCCGGCAGGAAACGACGGCGAACATCGTCCTGCATCGCCGTGCGGCGAAAGCTCCGCCATCCATCGCTGACCCAGCCGGCTCCTCGTCCCATACCCGTCGTGCTCCTGCGGCGTGCCGCGCTTTCTCTGAGTGCGGAGCTCTGCACTACATCCCGTCGGCAACCTCTCGACAGTGGCTACTTTGCATCACAGCTTCGTCAGCGCCGCTGAGGCTCCCTGCACCATCCCTCTCGCGCCGCTTTCTCTGTGGCGGCAGCTCGAGGCGCCTCGGCAGCCTCCTCTTCAAGCGCCTTGGACCCAAAGCGCGTGGCCCGGCGAACCCACTCCATCGGCGCCCGGCACAGCAAGAGAAAGAGCTGCCAAAGATCCCTCACCCCCAAAGCCGCCCGTGTGCTCCCTTGCACCACCTGCGAATGCGCTCTGCTCCGATTGCATCAAGACCCGCTGCACTGGCGGACGCTGAGACTCCCAAGATCAAGCTCTCCATCATCAAAGGCCTCCCATGACCCTTTGCAGGCTGCCGTGCCTTCACCGCTTGGTTTGGGCGTGGCACAGTCGAGCAAGTTCAAGCGAGATCTGCCCCAGCGCTATGATGGCCGGTGACCTGCGGAGTTCCTCGACTCTATGAGCTGGGCATCGAAGCCATAGGAGGGCCGAGAAGGTCATGGCGAACTGGTTCCCCATGGCGCTCAGGATGGCGCCCCTTTTGGCTCTGAACCGGCTCCTAGACAATCTCCTCTTGGGATGAGATGCGCACCCGATTCGCCGCCAACTTCAAGGCACATGTGATCGATCCTCGGCCATGGTGACTTGCGCGCATCAGCGGCAGCAGGAGAAAACTGCGAGATTCATCCGGCGTTTCAGAGGGCTCGCCTTAAGATCCCCAAGGTGTGCGAGGGCCATCATCTCAGCCTTCTCGTGGCGTACATGAAGTCAAGATGAAGGAGGGCTTGCGATCCATGAGGACACTGTGCACCTCCACAGGGTACATTCAATTTGGTGACCAAGTGCGCTAGAGCTGAGGAAGGCGCCTTTCCTCCTCAGTGCCATTGTGACCCGAAGAAGAAAGCCCAAGGCCAGGGCGTAAAAGCGCAAGGGGCTGCCGTACTTGCAGCGAGCAGGACCCAGCGAGGCGAGGATCGCTGGAGTCATCCAAGGGCAGCGGTCTGCATGTACCATGACCTCCACACCCAACACCATGAATGCCAGAGCTCGGGGCCGTCTGGGGCGTGCGTGCGGCCGGCCTAGCCGCGGCGGCAGGCTATGGCGAGGAGGAGAGAAGAGGTGGAGGACGTTGGGAAGACTGTGGCCCTCGCCAAGGGTGGCGTGAACGACCTCGCGAGGACCGCTGGCAAGACCAGCCTCGTGAGGGAGGTTGGAGGGACCCGCCTCGTGAGGGAGGTTGGAGGGATCAGCCTCGCGAGGATCGCTCGCAAGGCAACGCGGGCCTCCCTCCTCTGCCACCACAGCCGAGGAGGAATGAAGACCATCATCAGGACGAGGGGGCTGGAGGCTTCCAGGAGCCGCATGCAATCGCTTGCATCTTGGGCGGCGCTCAAGCTCCGGCCTCTTAGTGCATCTTCAAGCAGTTTGCTCGAGAAGTGAATGCAGTCCTCCCCAAGCTTGAGGCACCACGCCCTCTCAGGTGGTCAGCGTCGCCATCACGTTCAGCTCGGCGGATCAGCTCAAGTCTTGTGACCATGGCGGAGTCCTCCCGATGCTTTGTTCCCCAATCGCCGGCCAATGTGCAAGTCACTAGGACCCTCATCAGCGGTGGAAGCGGGGCTCAATGTCCTATCCGTCGAGGCGTTACAATCTCAAGTGCCCTACAATCGGTTGCAGCCAACCAAGCCTTTCTCGAAGTCTTGATGGTTCCATGGTTCGATAGGGCAGGTCCGCCTTCTGTCACCTTCGGAGCGCGACAACTTCGCCCGAGCTCATTGACCCGACGCCGCTCACATTCGCTGCCATACAATGCCATCCTCGGGTACCCAGCCACAGCCAAGTTCATGGTTGTGACTCATCACGGCTACAATGTCCTCAAGATGCGGAAGCGGTGGAGTCATCACGGTGCCTTGTGAAGAGAGAGGCGTTGTGTGTTCTCTAGGCGCGCTTTCAAGCCGCATCGATTGAAGACCTAGATCACAGGAGGAGGCTCCCGAGGCTGCTCCTAAGAAGAAGAGACATCACTGGTCCGACCCTTGGGGCAGTCCCCTCGGGGTCGCGCTGTTCAGGGGCACCTCCTTTTGTCGCATAGGAAGGCGCCGGCGCCCTCCTCGAGCAAGGCTCGAGGGCTCTCTCTGGAGGGCCATCGACTTTGCTAGGATCACGAGGAGGCACTCGGGCACCACTTGGGCGTGCTTGGCGCCGTTTCCCTCGGGGAAGAAGCAAGGCAAGGAGGCCAAACCCTCGGGAGTTAAATCGGCGAGATCATTCGGGAGGCTGCGAGGAGTCGAAGAGTCATGAGTGGCGGCCGCGCTTACCCGCCATAGCTCCCCATCCGAGCGAGGATGGTGGGCTGCGCGTCTGCATTGACATACCGAGGACTCAGCAGAGCCGCCTCACGAGTGCCTCGGCCCTCACGCGTGGGATCTGCGAAGGTCCACCCCCATAACTATGTTAGCATGCCTTACGGCTGCGAACACGGCTGCCGTGCGTTAGTGCCTCATGAGAGCATCACGAGGCTCAGCGGTCGAGCACTCCGCAGTCTGGCGGAGATGGAGATGGTCGCGAGCGCCGGTGCCCAGGCCTCCGAGGCTCACGGGCACAGGGCCCGTGGTCGGCTTCCTGGCGCATGCCGTCCCTACTCAGCATCCCTTCATCTTGACATCATCGGTGACATCCTTGAGTTTTGTTTTCAGTGGGAGCACCCCGAGGGCTGCATCATTCCCGAGGCGCGTGGGTTCGTCCTGCGGCATGTATCCCTTTAGTTCATGTTTTTAGTTTACTTTATTGGGGGCTCCCCTTGGACTGCATTATCCCCAAGCCACGGGCGGACCGGTGGCATGTATTCCTCTCGCATTTATTGAGTCGTGTGTTTGACCCATCATGATCGTTATTTGATGCTGTCCACGGCACCCTTCTTCCTTCATGTCGGCGCTTGCGTTAAAGGGGGTACAGAGCATCGCGACTCATGGGCTCTTCTTGGCTCTCCGGCCCTCACCCTCTGGCCTTGTCCACGGCATCGCGACACAGCATACCGAGTGTGGTGAGCCAGCTCGAGGCAGGACAGGACATAGGCGTCGACATCTAACAAATTTGCGGAACACATTACAAGTAAAGGCCCAGGCAGGCGCAACCCGCCTTGAGTAGGGACCCGTGAGTCCATGCTGGCTCACGGTGCCCAGATACACCTCGTCGGGCCCTACCGTGCCAGCCACGTGTCGGGGAGGGTTGTACCGCCAGGGGCTCCTCGGGGGCCCCCTCCCACGCGATGGAAGCACCATGCTCTGCGTTGGTGGCGACACTGCCGAGGCGGCTATGCCCATACACATCACAGGCGCTATGCTCCACTGGTGATAAACAAGCGGGGTGGCCCTCGGCGCATCAACCTCAAGGACCAGAGCTCAATGTCCGGCCCCATCATGCGCCTCCCTCGGGAGTCTTGTGCGAGAGTGAGCATGAGAACTACGCTGGAGTCACGCCAGGCGCCGCCACCAGCCAGGCCCCTCGGGCCTGGTTCGTCCTGCCCTCTCCCGGCCGGAGCCAGGTCGAAGGTCGTTTGAG
Source organism: Aegilops speltoides (assembly GCA_021437245.1). Taxonomy (NCBI): domain Eukaryota; kingdom Viridiplantae; phylum Streptophyta; class Magnoliopsida; order Poales; family Poaceae; genus Aegilops; species Aegilops speltoides. The sequence goes on from JAHHZJ010000119.1 coordinate 22,778, forward strand.
CGTCGAGGGGACTCCTGAGCATCGCGGTTGAGAGCCCTAGCGGTCACGTAGCCCCTCACCCCTTAGTTAGAAAGGCTAACTTGCGGTTGAGGTATCTTGGGCGGGCTCTACCGGCGTAGAACACAAGCAAGTAGGAAGGAAGCGCCAAATCTCAAGGAATTCAAAAGCAAATATTACGATACATAGAGTGCTTTGGCAATGCAAACACAAGTTCACGCCTCCACGAGGCATGATGCATGTTGCGAGGAGCTAAAAGTAGGGCCAGGGAGCAGAAGGGGCCACTCTGGCGGTGCCATCGCTGGTGTCGGAGCTCTGCTGGGCGACTTTGCCTCGTGGAGCCTCGGGATGCACGGCCTTCGCTTTGGCTTAGTCTTTGAAGGCCGGAACTTTGCCCGTGAGCCTCCGCTCGACCCTTCCACGGCCTCGGCTGCGGCGGTGGCAAGCTACGCGCTCATAGGCTCCAGCGAGTGTCAAGGTCAGCCTTGGAAGTCACGGAGGTACACATGGGTGAAGCGCGTCGGTATGCGGAAAAAGGACACAGCGCCTCGGCCTCGGCCATGGGGCCAAAGGCCGGCGACATCTTCAAGGCGTGGACCGGAAGGGAAGCAACTTGGTGGGGCGTCCTCGGCGCCCGGCCGCGAGCTCTCGGGCGCTGTCATAAAGTGACTTGACAAGGTCGAGCCTTCTCCTCCGGCTTCGAAGGCCACCACGGTCCTCGGCAGGACCAGCGCCTTGCCGTCTAGCTCGACCCTCTTCGCCTCCAATACTGCTCCAGGCGCATCTAAGGCCATAGTGCTCATCAAGCTTGGCATCCGGTCCTTGGCGGCAGGCCTCACGAGCCTTCATATCTTCCTCCTTCTCTGGCGGACCACGAGCCTCCTTGGCAAGCTGGTGCGTGCAGGCCTTCTGACTTCGCTCTCTAGCACCTCATAGCGACCCGAACATCCATAACCTCACCCAAAGCGGCGTCGCGACAGCCTGCCTCGAG